>PVIR01008407.1:0-56886 GCA_004026965.1 Petromus typicus
TTAAAGCAGATCTTTGCCTTCTTTTGCCTTGCAGAGAATGGTGCTTTGTGTTCTCAGTGCCCAGTTGTCCTAGTGTGGGGGCGGGGCAGCCCAGACATTTGCTATGCAGGTGGAGTACATAGGGAAGGTTCTAAAGTTGTTAAGTGCAAGCTGCAAGATTCTAAGATTAATTGTGCTTCACTCTCCAGTGAGATTAGTGTATTATAAATCATAGAGGCATATCCCATCAATCTGGCGCCTGGATGCAGAGAACATGATAACCCCTAGCTCAGCAGAAACATACCTTCCATCCATTACGGCGTCTCTCCTGGAATAAACCATGCACTTCTCAGATACAGCCAGGGCAATAGACAGCATTTTAAAGACATCTTTGAGATAGTGTGGTTTCTTTTACAGCAGGGAAACCACTTCTATGGTTCCTTGTTTTTTCTTTTCCTACAATGGTGACCTTAAACATACTGAGTCCAAGAAGTGTTCTCTGGGGCAGTTAGAATATATGTATCCCTTGGACAAGTCCTCTGGGTTGTATAAAGAGAGAAAATACACGACTCCTATTTCAGTTAAACTTCTCTTTAACTGGGTGGAACAGACATACTCATTCTAGCAGTGTGACTTTGATGCTAATAGCTAGTGTTTATCTATCACTTACTGTATGAATACCAAGAGATTATCCTGAGAGATAGGACGCCCTGCATGGTACATTCTGGAAGGCCACAGAGAGAAAAGCTACCTGCTGGCCAGAGCAGTCTGGAGGGTCCCTACAGAAGGCAGACCTGTGCCCAATGGGGGCAGGCATTAGAGAGGTAAGACAGGTGCTTCTTTTCCCAGTTGGATGTAGACCACATGAGAGAAACGAGATCAAGCAGGCAGTGAACGAATACAGGAGAAAAGGCTTGGAAATAGCAAAGCTGTTGTGTGCCGTCTTACCTCTCCGTAGCTCCTCTGTCCTCAGAGCCAACTTCAATCTACTTTGGGGCAGGATTCCCATGGGACCACATCAGGAAGTGGGATGAAAAGGTGGATGATGTGCTGCATTAAGAGAGGCAGGTCTTGCGGGTTACACTGACAAAAGCAATTGAGTAGACTGTGTTAGCTGGGTTGTGTAGGTGCAGCTATGGCTCAAGTTAGTTTGCCAGCATCTGTCAGAGAGATGAAACACTGTGCCTGACTTGCTGTTAGAAGGAGGCATCTGATCTGAAGAGGTGGGCTACTAGGGGGTGACGTGGAAGGGTTCATCTCCCTTCTCTGTTCCTCTTTTCACACTTCACTTGTGGGCCCAAGGCTGTGAGCAGCTCTTCCCTGTGGTGCCTCTCTGCATGCCATCCTACTTGGAGCCAGCCCACTTTGGTTTGATGTGAGCAGAGACAAACCTTTCCTCTTTTAGGTTGTGGGCATTGGGTATTTTGTTCCAGAGAGGAATAAAGTGCTAAGACAGAGAACATTATGTTAAACCAGTTGGCCTGGGGCTCTCTGTCAAGGTGGCAGTTGAGCTCGCACAGGAGAGGACAAGGAGCTTTGAGTGGCTTTCCAGAGTCAGGGCAGCATGACCAGCAGAGGAGCAGATGTAACACAGTCTCTCTGTGGGGGTATGCTCAGTGCATTCAAGGATCTGTGGGGATCCCCAGAGGTACTGTGACCTGCAAACATCAGACCTTGTCCCATGGCAAGCTTTCCATTTAAGAGAATCTCCTGGGCTGTTGTGTAGAGATCTGACAATAGAGGTGTGAGAGTGGAAATGGAAGATCTACTAGGAGGCACGGGCAGGGGCCCAGGAGAGAGGTGAGAGAAGCATGCCAGGCTAGATGAGGGAAAAGTGGATGGAATCTGGGTGTACTTAAAAAGATAGGATGAGTGAGCTTGCTGATGACTCGGATAAAGATGCAGAGAAGAAAGAGGTCAAGGTGACTTGGTGGATTTTGATATGAGTCACTAGCAAAGCTGATTTGTAGATCAAAATACAAGTGTGGAGTTCAAGAGAGAATGTGAAGTGTTGCCACTTTAAGGCAGGTTTAGGTCATCAAGGGAGTGAGTCTAGAGAGGAAAACATAAGGCTTGCAGCTTGAGACCTGGGGTTACATTGTTTAGAGATTGGGGAGATGAGAAGGATTCCATGCAGGAGGTTGAAGGAGAGGAGCCAGCAAGATAGGAAAAACGAGCAGCGTGTACTGCCCTGGAAGTGAAGAGGGTTTCAAAGTGGGGCGGGTGGGACTTCTGTAAACTGCTGCAGAAAGGCCACTGGAGGTGAAGACCAGATGTCCCCGGGGCCTCTCCACAGCAGGATTGATGGGTGGTAAAGAAAAGGCCAAATGAAATGGACTCAAGAGAGGACATGAAGAGGAAAATGGAGATAGTTACAGTGTTCCCCTTCCATGGAGTCTTGCCACAAAGTGGGCAGAGAGGTGAGGCTTCCCCCAGGGGGGTAGGTGGGATCAAGGGATGATATTTCTAAGATGAGAGAAAAGCAGTATGATTATTGCAGAGATTCAATGCAGAGGGAAAATAATGAAAATAATGGCATAGGAGACAGACACCTACGGGAACGATGACCTCTGTCTAGCAGGAGAGAGGATGTGGAACATAGTGGCCAGGTGGGCAGGAGGGCTGGTTCCTTCCTGTGTGTGAGGGAAGGTGGGTGGGGGCTGGGGTGGCAGTGTAGGAGCCATCTTCAGATGGCATCAAGTTTCTCTATGAATGGATTAGCTAGGTGTTCAGCTGAGCATGAGGATGGAGGAGGAGGTACCGGAGGAGAGGAGGGGAAGCGGGGCAGCTGTCTCGGAGCTCAGGGGAGGACACCACGTGGGGCAGGTGTGAAAAAAGGCAGCACTGAGGGCCTCTGGAGGGCAGTGAACTTGAAAGTAACCTGACCAAATGTCTCAAGATAGCGTTTATGTGGTAAATCACATGGGGCCTTATTAAACCACAAGAGGGACATTTTTAAGGACTTTCATTGCTCTCAGGGTCCTGTTATGAGGAGGAGTCTATTTCCAACAAGTGTCCTCTGGCCCCAGCTCTGCACACAGTTTTAAAGTCAAGTCTCTCCTTTTAGTTACTACCAGAAATGTGCTGAAAGGTGTAGGAAAGATATACATGCAGCGTTTTTCTTTTCATCGCCACATAAGAATTGAGGCACAGGGGAGTGGGCCAACACCCTAGAACCTGCTGAGGGCACAAGGAGGGGGTGGGCAGAGTGGAGGGGGAGGAGGGCCAGGTGTAGGGATCTATAGCCGTAATGGCTCCAGACTTGTGGGAACCCATTGGAGAAGAGCTTTGTGGGGCTTGAAGGTATGCCACCATCTTTCCAGGGGTTACACGATTCCCGAGAGTGCTATCATATTGCATTTTATATTTTCTTCTTGTGTCAGTTCAACTTCTGTCTCTTCTATGGCAGATCTTTTTCTGTTGCTAGTCACACTCACTCTCCCTTCTCTGAATTTGTCATATAACCTTAGGGTAAGATAGCCAGATTTAGGGAAATACAATGTCCCATCTAATAGTACATATCACATACTTGCACTAATAATTATTTATTAATTATCTGAAATTCAAATTTAATTAGGCCTCCTGCATTTTACCTGCATTCAATTAGACTTGGAAACAAGCATTCATTCAACAACACTTCGTAGAGAAAGGACATTTGAGAGCCTTTCCTGGGACTGGGGAAAGGGATTTTATCCTGAGAGCTTGGAGGTACTATAGGCTGATCACACCTGCATTTAGACCTCCAGCCAAACAGGAGCATGGAAAAATGTTTCAAAAGTTTCAGCTTAGATAAACTCTCCTACTCTTTGCAATTCCTATTTGCAATAATATATTTACAGATAAACTATTTTAATTTCAGCATACATGAAAATTTGGTGATTTATTTTCATTGAATTCTATAATTTTCAACTTTAATAATAAAGGATGGAGGAGGTGTCATTATCTCTTCAATGCTTAGGACATCCAAAAGTCTTCATTAAGACTCCCTCACGTATGAGTGGTTTGTCATCTGTTATTAATATCATCATCATTGTCGCTGCCATTGATAAGACATGGCAGCTGTGTGCTGAGGCAGGACAGCCCCATGATTAAGAGCATGTATCCTGGCCGTGGAAGCTATCTAATCTCTCTGTGCCACAGTTTTTCACCAGCAAAATAAAATATAATAACATCTACTTTAGAGGGATTGGTGAGCAGGTTAAAGAGTTAAAACATGTGAAGGTTTATTTTTGTTTGTTTTGGGGTTTTTGAGACAGGGTCTTGCTTTTGTAGTTCAGGCTGACCCTGAGCTCACTATGTAGGGGTGTGCAGAGTGGACAATATGAGTAATATGAGTTCTATTACTAGAACTCACAGTAATCCTCCTGCCTCTGCCTCGTGAGTGCTGGAATCACAGGCATGAGCCACTACGCCAGCCTTGTGGTACGTGGTACTGATTGCTGCTGAGTATGAGTCATCGTGCCCTGTGTTGTGGTATGTGGTTCTTTGGGATTGAACTTGGGCCCTTGTGCTTGCAAGGCAGATGCCAGAACCACTGAACTCAATCCCAAGCTCAACATGTGAAGTTTTTCTTGCAGTGCTCAACATATGGCAAGGGCTAGATAAGTACTGGTTAAACATTTTAAAATTATTTTTAAATGCATGTCGTATGGGCTGTTATGGGAGCTCAGTGGAGGGAGTGGCCAAGGGAGAGTTGTATAATCCCCAGTGTCCCTCCCCCATCTTCATTTCATCTTAGTCCCCTTTCAGCTCCCCTGCATGGGTGAATAGAGGCTTTGCAAATAAATGTTGTTGGGTCTATGAATGCCACTGCCAATGTCCAAGGTACTTCTGATATTTATAGATGACATTTTCCCAGGTCAGTGAGTTCCATGTCTCCAGGTATCTATAATTGCACTATTCCCAATTCATTTGTAAAGACCAAGGAAAGTGCATTTAATTCAGGAGACCTGGGGTGAACTGTATAAATACCCTTGAAATGTGAGCAAAATGACACCTCAGTTGCCATTCATACCCTAGTATATATCACCACGTGTCATAAGAGTAGTGGTTACAACTGATTGAACATCTAACAAGTGATGAATGTTGATTTAAGAACTTAGTACACACTATCTGATTTCCCAAACATTTCTGAGGGCTGGGTGTTACTTCATACAAGGAAGTGGAGGTGTAGAATGTTTAGGAAATTGCCAGAAGTCACTTACATAGTAATTAGATATCTTGAGCTCAAGTTCAAGATTGTCATATTTTACAATTCATGCTCAAAATAAGTAAACATGTTTCTCAAAAAACTAGTGGAGCTGGGAATGTAGCTCAAGTGATACCGTGCCTACCTTGGAAACACAGGGGCCTGAGTTTTATCCCTAGTAGTGAAAACAAAAACAAAACAACAAAACAATAGTAGAGAAGAGAGCAGAGATGGAGACTGAATGGTTCATTCATTTGTCCCAGTTCAGCTTCTGCAGAGCTGCAAAGCACAAGGTCTGCCTGGGGAGGGGACAGCCACACAGAGCTGGGGGAGAAGACGCAGTGGGTGCTTAAGCAGAGGGTCTTGCAAAGTGCCTAGGTAACAGAGGAAGCAGAATCAATGGTACTAAGGAGACAATGGCCATGGAAGGCGTCCCAGAGGAGGTGACATACTGCAGAACTGTGCAGACCAAGTAAGATAAAAGTGCTGATTTAAGTCTTACCAGATTTTAATAAACATTAATTTGATAAAACATTAATTTAGTAAACATTTTTAATTAAAATCACTTTGCCTTAATTTTTAAAATTGATTTATTGGTACATTTTATATATACATTATGATCATGAGCAACACTTAGAACTTGTAACAGTACATGACACATCATGATTCTCATTTTTTCCCTTTCCTGGATCTCCCTACAATCCCCTATGTACATAAGCTTTGTTTCCTTTTTTTTTAACCATCAAAGTTTTTTCTTTTTTCTTTTCCTTAATTACATAGAAAACAAAGAAACAGATATTCTTGAGGGTCTCTACCTACTAAGCTCTGTATAAGGCATTATTATAAAGAGGATAGCTTTATAGCAACAGTCTGAGGTGGATATTCTAATCTCCATGCTACATACAAAAAAAATCCAGACTCAGAGTGGTCGAGACATGTTGCAGTAGAAATTATCATGCATTCATCAAATTCACTTATCTGCTTATTCATTCAGGAACTTGTTGAATATTTACCCTGTGCTGGCCAATGTGCCTGGTACCCAGTATGGTGGGCAACCAAGGAGAAGTAGATGCATTTCCCCAAGGTTATCATCTGGTTGGGGAGATGAAAAGCAATTAATTTACATATGGGTATATGTGTGTGTTTGTATGTCCATGGGTGTTTATGTAAGTATGTGTATATAAGTGTCCTTGCTCTATCCATGTCCAGCTGTATATCTCTATATCTATATATATCACATAAAGGCCTCCCTTGAGAAGAACTCTTGGTGGTGGTGAGTGGGGAGCACCCTTGATTGTCCTCTGGCCTCTCCTGCATGGGCCCATGCCTAGGTACCGGGGAGAGCTCTCCGTGGGGACCTTTGGTGTAGCTCCACTGAGCACACACAACAGTGGGGCTCTGTGTCTGCAGGGAGCACCTTGGGGAAGCAGAGCAGACAGGGGACCATGTGGGATGGATAGGGTGACTGAGAAGCTGACGTGTGCTTCTATGACCCCCTCGGTGGGTGCGGATGAGGGAGGCTTAGGTGCCTGCACATCTACGTGGGGCCAAAACGTGATCTGAGAAATGCAGTTTAGTGTTCTCACTCTAGTGCTAATTGTGTTCTGATTTTTTTTCCCCAAGGGTCAATGTTAGGGAGTGCAGGCTTTTAGGAAGGTCAAGCAGCCAGTCTCTGGGACTTAGGGAGGCTGAAAGTCAGGCTCAACACTTTCTTAAGATCAAATTCTGTTTTTTACCAATCTGAGAGGGACTGAACCCAGAAAGCATGTTGTTCATAGTTTTTAATTATAAGGTATTTTATTGTAATCCACAGAAACAGATCTTGTCTAATGTAGCCATTTTATGGAGAAATCTCAGTTCTGGATTATAGCCAACAAGTGTTTTATTTCCTCCACTCTACCCATGCTTCTTGAGTTTCAGTGCAGCTATAATCTGGGGGAAGTTCTGCAGGTGCGGAGTCAGCAGTCTGTGCTGCAGCCGAGACGATGCGTGTTTAACAAGCCAGTGCTACTGGTCTGCAGATGGTACTTGAATGGCACAGCACTTCTACTGGTGGGATCCGCCCAGCCTGTCTGTCACTCTGAAAACTTGGCCTTTGCTCTCTTCAGTAACTTTCTTACACTCCAAAGTTGTACTTTTTCTGGAAGTCAAAGCCTATTTTTGTAAAAAACTTCATTCTCCAAATTTTGGAAAATTCTTTGTCTTCAGTGCAGATTAGAATTGTGATCCCTCTTTGATGGAGAAGTGTCCAGAGATACATCTTCATTTCCCTAAGTGCATCTGCTCAGGAGCCTACAGCCACGGGGGAGAGATGGGGAAGTGAAGGATCTTCCTCATCTTCGTGTCAGCCACAGGAAAGGTTGTGGGCTTCAGTCTACTTTGGACGGGCTCCTTTGCTTGACCCTTTGCTGGTTATCTCTCCAATGGTGCAGTGTGGGTGAGATTCTGAGGCTGCTCTCACCAAGATCCCTTGGAACTTGCCAGACTGGCAGCATCATCTCCCTTTAGCCCCTGCAATGCACCATCACCACCTTTTGCCAAGCTGAGTGTTCTCTGATATGACCCTGGAACCACCTGTCTTACCAGGTGGCATCAGTCTTGTTTCTCAAGCTGGGCCCTGGCTGGCGAGGTTGGGTTAGGGGATGGCCGTTTCTTCTTCTCCCGTCAGTGCAAGAAGTAGTACAGTGCTTGGGTACTTCTGGGACAGCATGCATCCCACTGCAGCCTTTCAGTATGGGAAGAGGAGAAGACCATGGATGAGACTCTGTTTACTCCTGCCACATGCCATTCCATTCTTTGAATCTACTCTCTTTCCTGGAACAACTGCAATTCAGTCAATGTATTTGGCTCAAGCCTTATCTTTCTTTTTGGCAATTTTCTTTCAAGGTAAACTGACATCTTAAGAAAACAGGGCAAGGAAAGGGTTGAATCTTCCCACAGGGCTCTTGTAGTGTTGGTTCTGGTGGGTTTTACTTGTAGATGGCTTTCTCTTTCTCTCTTTAGCTCATGAGACTCAGAATGGAATGGGTGTTTGGAACCACATTTCTTCTTAGTTCAGTTAATTGCTTTCATAAGGTAGCAGTGTTCTCTTCCCACCTGTGGACAGACCCTGACTGCTGGGCATAGCAGCTAACTGAGGTAGGCATTTTTGACACCCTGTTGTGTTTTGGGCTGTCAGTTGCTCTCCTCCTCTGGGAACTGGCATTATGGTTGTCAACCTTGGTCTTTCAACTGGAAACCCTCAAATATTTATCTGGAGAGACCACAAACCTGGGCCATTAAACAGCAGACAGATCTTTGTATTTGTGAAGGCTCACAATTAATATTTTATGGAGGAAGGATTAATAAAACATCATGCAATTAGCTTCTTCCCTTCAGCAATCACATCTCATTAAGGGTAGGAGGAGGCAGCCAACAGGACTCCTTGGCAAGCAGCAGGCTGGGCTCCGACTTGCAGGGCACGCTTCTGGTTTAGGGGAGTGACTGTCCCCATTGTGCCTTATTTGATGAAGAATTTTCTCCTGTAAATGGCATGATAAATGGGGTCTGCTCTCAGCGGGTGACTTGATCTGTATCCTAGCATTTTCCACTAATTTATTCATTGATGTCCTCTCCTGTGTCATACTGTGCACTGGTTAGTATTTCCACCTCTAAACACTTTCATTTTCCCTTGAAATTGACCAGTTTACCTGCTCCGTTCAGTTTAGGTTTCTATTCCATGAAAAACCCACTGAAGATGTTCTGCCTCTGCCCAGAAATCTCTTCTCCTTCACAGCTGTTCAAAGTGACCCTATTTTCCTTTACCTTTCATGAAGAACCACATGGAAAAGGCAGAGATGAGGGGCATTAAAACGATTTCAATACTTCCTCAGCTGAGCTAATGAAAATCACCCAGACTTTGTCTTTTTCCTCTGTTATGTTTTTCTTCTCTGACGTGCAGTAATTGGCTGAGAATGGTGGGTGTGCATTTGAAGCTGAGGTCCAACAGAAGCTAGCTGTTTAGTCACGGGCAGGGGACTCATTTTTCCAGCCTCAGGTTTATGTACAAGTGGAGTCACAGAATCTGTGATGTGATGTGCTGCAAGGAGTCAAGGAACACATTGTATGGGAGGGAAGCTGTGCTTGTTACAATTTGGGTCCCTTTGGGCAGCACTGGCATACTGGGCTGAGTGGCCATGCTCCTCGTCCCTAGGGGATGGAATTTCAGGGAACCAGCAGTTTTCTGCATGATACATTGTCATCTTCAGTCATGTCTCTGTGTCTGACACTGTCCCCACTTCCAGTCTGATGTCCCTGTGTGCAGCTGGGGGTTGGTCCAGGTGCAGCCTGTTGTTATGGTCCTGTGGCTTCCAGGGACAAAGCTGAGAGCATATTCTGATTTCCCTAAGCCTGAATTACCTCACACTCTCCTGAGAAGGCTGTTATCAGGAAGTGCAATTAGACAAGTGGGATAACAGCACAGCAGGTTGCAATGTCACACCTGGCAGCTTGACAGTTCACCCAGTGCCAAGCCACCTTTTCTAAACTCCTGGCGGCTGGAGAGAAGCAAAGAGGGCCCTAGCGACAGCATCTTTAGAGCTGAAGTGGTGGAGGAAGGAACACTCTCACCCATTTTGTTAGATCTACCATGTGGTCATCCTCAGCACAATGGCCCTGATATCCTAAAGCAAACAGAAGGAAGGAGAATTGTCCTTTTGATGGTTTCCACCCCCTAGCCTGCCTCCTCTCTGGGAACTTGGGGAGAGAGAAGATGAGAGCGAAGGAGCAAGAGTGAGAGAGAAAAGAAGAGGGTTGGTTTGATTAGGGTCACATTGTGGTGGTGGACTGACAAGAAGGCGGGGAGTTTGGGCTCTATGTCCTCCCATCCCAGGCCAGGCCAGTCGGAATCATCTAATAGTTTAATCAAAGATGTGATGTAGAGGCTGGGGATTTAGCTGGGTGATTCCTGCATCTGCCTGGCAAGCGCAAGGTCCTGAGCTCCCTCCCTGGTACCACATACAACATTGCTGGGCATGGTGGCTCACACCTGTAATCCCAGAGGCAGGAGCATTGCTATGAATTCAAAGCCAGCCTGGGCTACATAGTGAGTTTAGGGCCACCCTGAACTACAAAGCAAGACCCTGTCTCAAAAAAAAAAAAAAAAAAAAAAAAAGGTGATGTATTTAGACAGGATTGTTGGTAAGGTCATTGTAGGGAGCTCTGTTCATGCCTTAGCCAAATACTGTCTTCATGTTGGTGACCCTTTTCCTGCTGCTGTGAATGTTCGCAGCTAACGGCTCACAGCTGTCCCTCTTTCCAGAGTATTCCTTGGTTAATTATCACTGATCTTTCCTGCCTGAAAAATAATGTCTCCTCCTTCCTGGCCCCAAGTCTACGCCTAGTGGTCACAGGAAAGCTGTCTACCTAGCCCCAGCTCTTGTTCAGTTATGTTCTTGAACTCACTTGAAAGATCAAGCTTAGTACAAATCCTTGTTTAATTCCTTCCTCTGCCTCATTTTACTTCTTTCATCTCCCAGCAAATCCCTTGGAACAGGAACCTCCGTCTTAGGCTCTGTTTGGGGGAAATTTGACCCCACAGTCATTATGCACAGAACTGAGAGGACCCAGTTCTCAGGTGATGGATAGGAGGCTCTGCCACGGCTCCAGCATTAGTGGACAATGTTGTGATCTGGGGAGGAGGCACTGAGAAAAGGAAGGAAGAAAGAGGTACAGTGCTACGGAGATGGAAGACCTATGGGACCCCACATCTGGCTGAGTAAGGGGGTGAAGGAATAAGCAGCAGGGCCTGATTCTTCACGTAAAGATGAGTGAGAGCAAAGGTGTGGAGATCACTGATGAACAGAAAGAAGTCATCCCTTTTTCTGTTTCTGTCTCTGGACGACAGCTGCTTCCGGCTGCCGCTGCCTTCCTTCCGGGCCTGTGCTGCTGCTCTGCCCCAGGCTGCTCTACCCAGCTGCGGGAGTCTTTTCTCCACATTTGCCTTATCTTTTCAGGCAGGGGTTGATCTCCATATTCAGGGACTGTGTTGTATTCCATTTTGTGGGAGCTCCATGTACATTTTATGTGGATAAAAGGAATTTAGAAAGTGTGTATCGATTACTATGATGGCTCTGAATGCCCCTTAGAACACTGATAGGTCATAAGAAGTCCTGCCTGGTTGGGCAGAGGGCTTTACAATTAACCATGTCATTATTTACACATTTTTGTTTCTGGATCATTCACTGAATTCTTTTTCTTATCAACTTTATTGGGAAATAATTTACATAAGATAAATCACATTTGTTTAAAGAGTATGATTCAGTGAGTTTTGTCAGTTATTATATCTATGAAACCATCACCACACTCAGAGAAAAAACTATTTTCTGCACAGAACTTCTTTGCATTCTATCCCCTCCTACTCCCTGGGCTCACACAACTACTAATCTTTTTTTTTTTTTTTTGCACTGTATATCATTTGTATTAGATGAAATGAAAATCGGTTGTGGTCTGTAAGAGTAGAATTATATCGTATACATTTTTAGGCTTCTGTTGCTCAGCACAATGATTTTGAAATTTACATATGTTGTTAATTATATGAGCAATTCATTACTTTTTAAATTAAACTTTTTATTTTGACATAGTTGTAGAGTCACATGTGGTTGTAAGAAATAACAGAACTGTGCTTACATGGTAGTTGGTTCCATCAATGGTAAAATTTTCTAAAGCAGAGTACGTTATTACAACCAAGATACTGAAAATGATAGTCAACCACAAGGAAATAAACCCCTCATGTTGCCTTTTCTAACCACCTTCCTTTTTGACTGAATTCTTTCACTTAGGTATATTTGTATTTTAAGTTGCTTTAAGTATTTTCTTGGATTGACAGTTTTAATTTTTAAGTGCTGAGCAATCTCCGTTGTCTCAAAATACCACAGACTACCTGTCCATTCACATATTGAAAACATCAGTGTTGCTCCCAAGTTTGGGAAATTATATGTGAAGCTATTGTAAATATCTCTGTGTAGTCATGTGTGTATGTGTATGTGTGTGTGTGTGTGTGTGCTTGTGTGTGAGTGTGTGTGTCTGTATGTGAAGATAAAAGCTTGTAATTTACTTGGATAAATACCAAGGAGTTTTTTTTGGTGGATCACATGATGTTTACTAACTTTTATCAGGTGGTGCCAAACAGTCCTCCTGAGTGGTTGCATCATCTTGCTTTCCCACCAGGAAGGAATAAGAGTTCTCAAGACATCACGTCCCCATAAGCATTTGGTTGTTAGTGTTCTAGATTTGGTCAAGCTGACAGATGTGTAGATAAATGTGTTCGAATTTGTACTTCTCTGGTAACAATTGATGTGAATATCACTTCACATGTCATTTTCTATCCATGTATTTTATTTGGTAGGTGTTTGTTAAGATCTCAAAATCAATTTTTAATTAGAGTATTTTTGTTCATACTGTTGAATATGTATTTTACAAATATTTGCTTCTAGAATGTGACATGCCTTTTTCTCCTAACAGTATGATTTACTGAGCAGATTTATATATATATATTTTTTTTTAGGTTTTTTGAAACAGGGTCTCGCTTTGTGGTTCAGGCTGGCCCTGAGCTCAGCCTCAAACTCACATCACAGCAATCCTCCTGCCTCTGCCTCCCGAGTGCTGGGATTACAGGCGTGAGCCACCACGCCTGGCACTGTAGTATGTGGTACTTGTTGCTGCTCGGTGTGAGTCTCCACACCCAGTATTGTTATGTGGTTACCGGGGAATCGAACCCGGTTCCTTGTGCTTGCAAGACAGGCGCCGGAACCACTGAGCTAACTCCCCGGCCCTGAGCAGATATTTTTAATGAAGTCCAATTTATCATTTCTTTCATGGATCATGCCTTTGATGTTATACCTAAAAAATCATTTAAAAAACCCAAATCATCTAGATTTTCCCCTAGGGTTTTTATAGTTTTGTGTTTTACATTTAAATCTGTGATCTATTCCAGGAGTCTCAAACTTTTTTGGCACCAGGGACTGGTTTCATATAAAACAGTTTTTGTACAGTGGGATGAGTGATGGGTGGAGGGGTAGGGATGGTTTGGGATTAAATCAAGTACATTCCACCTAGTGTACACTTTTTCTATTATTATTACTTTGTGGCATGTAATGAAATAGACTTACAACACCCCATAATGCAGAATCAGGGAGAGCTCTGAGCTTGTTTTTCTGCAGCTGGGAGAGTGTGAGACCAGAAGCATGCTGGTTATGTCCAGGCTGCTCTGTATTATCATGTGGGTTACTGTGACTGGGAAAAACTCTGTCTCACAAAGGTGGAAGGTTCAAAATGAAACAGATTTTTCAGTGCTTTTATAGCAATTTCTGGATATTCTACCTTGATTTTAATCCAGAATGCATGAGATTTGAAGCTGTCTCCAGCATGCTTTTACAGCTACTGTCCTTTGCTGTCTCAAGCAGTGGATCCTCCTTTAGTATGGACAAATTGGTTCACCTTGTTTATTCACAAATGCATTGCAGTTTGGGGGTCTTTGTGGTTGGGAAGTAATGCTCAAACTCTTTGGAAGCTGATGTAGAGAAAGAATGCCTTAGCTTAGTTTCTTTCAAAATCTCCGCTAATATTTGAAACACGTCAAAAATCCCATTGTTCACTTGTTGCCCACTTAATGCAGGTTTGGCTTTGAATTCAGTTGTTTTGTCAACTAGAGCACAGTTGTTATTTTCCCCTAAAGTAACAGACTGAATTTACCGAGCAGGTTGAATAAGTCACATGAGTAAGGAAAGTTCTATGATCCATTCTGTGTCACTGAAATGTGCTGCCAGTAGTGATTTTTCTAAAAGAAACCTCGGGAGTGGCTCTCATAACTCAAACATGCTGGCCAGTGATCTACTTATAGGAAGAAATCTTATTTCTATGTAAAAGATAAGACATGTGTGCCATGTAGCCATCTCCTCACGGAAATGTGTGAAGAGATGTGAGTTAAAGGGCATGTACCTGAATATGATTAATCATTTTAATTATATCTGGCAATATGTTATTAAATTTAGGTGACCTTGTTTGGTTGGCCAGTGTTCTTCTATAGATGAAATAGTGTGTAAACTCAGATTCAGAAGCAATCTTTGATCCAAATAATGAAACCAGAAGGTCATCTAGTCCTAGATGTTGCATGTTTGTGTTCATATTGCCAACCTCTGCTAATTTGTTCTAGTGCCTCAATGGATTAAGATAAAAAATATTGAATTTTCTTAACATAATAGAATATATTTCCATTTTCTTACTTCTTATTTGATTTCTTTCATCAGAGTTGTGTAGTTTTCTCCTTATGTGTCTTGCAATATTCCTTTAGATCAATACTGGGCATGAGTCATCACATCTGGCATTGTGGTATGTGATTACCAGCGACTGAATTTGAGACCTTGTGCTTGCAAGGCAGGCACTGGAACCACTGAGCTAAATCCCTGGCCCTGAAAATGTGTTTAACTACAGTGAGGTCCTGGACAGTCAGAGCAGATGTTCACATCAAATGGTTAGTAATGACCAAAATATGTCCCAGGTTGTTTGGAGGGGTCTGCTTGCATGCGTTGTCTTGGCCTTCACTGAGTGACATTTCAGATACACCTGTCTTTTTGCAAAGTCTTGGGACTTGTCTTCCTCAAAGCATAGCTCTTATTTTAGAGATTATTTTCCACTTGTATATATTTTTAAAAATTGATTTTATTAGTACATTTTATATATATGCTATGATCACAATCAATATTGATAATTTGTACCAGTACATGACACAACTTAATTCTCATTTTTCCCATTCCCCTGTCCCACAACAACCCCTCACCCCTTATATACATAAGCTTTGTTTCCCCTTTTATACCATCAAATTTTTTCTTTCTCTTCTTTACTTACCCCTACCCACTGTTTCCCTTTACTATCATACATTTTAGAACTCATTTACACCTTCAGTTATTCATACCAGAGAAAGGATACGGTATGTACACATCTGTGGCCTATTTATTTCACTTATGAGGATGTTCTCAAAGTATATCCATTTGAGTATAAATGATTGGGACTTATTCTTTATGGCAGCATAATACTCCATTTTATAGAAAAACCACATCACCTTTATCCAGTCTCCAGTTGATGGGCATTTGGGTTGTTTCCAAGAATTAGCTATCATAAACTGAGCTTCTTATGAACATGGGTGCACATGTTTGTGTGTATTCTTTTAGAAATAGCCAGGTCAAATATGACCTCTAATCCCAGCTTTTGAGAAATCTCCATAGTGGTTGCACCAGTCTATATTCCCACCAGCAATGAAAAAGTGTTCCTCTCTACCCACAGCTTTATCAGTATTTGTTGCTGGTTAATTTCAAGATAGCAGCCATTCTTTGCAGAGTGAGATGAAATCTCAATGTTGTTTTCATATGAATCTCTCAAATAATCAGCGATGTTGAACATTTCTTCATATGTTTCTTAGCTGCTTTTACTTCGTTCTCTGAAAAGTGTCTATTCTTCAGATGTCCATTTTTGATTTGGGTCTTTAAATTAGGGAGTGCTGATTTTTTAAGCTCTTTGTTTTTTTTTTTTTTGAAGACAGGGTCTCTCTTTGTAGTTCAGGCTGGCCCTGAGCTCATCCTTAAACTCACATCACAGGAATCCTCCTGCCTCTGCCTCCCGAGTGCTGGGATTACAGGCGTGAGCCACCATGCCCATCACTGTGGTATGTGGTACTGATTGCTGCTGGGCGTGAGTCTCCACACCCAGTATGGTATGTAGTTACCAGGGCTCGAACCCCGGTTCTTACGCTTGCAAGACAGGCGCTGGAACCACTGAGCTATATCCCTGGCCCTTTAAGCTCTGTTTATACTTTAGGTAGTATTCCTTTGGCTGAGAAATAGCTAGTAAAATTTTTCCCCATACTATCAGTTGTCTTTTCTTTCTGCTGGTGGTTTCTCTTGCTGTGCAGAAGCTTTTAAATAAGATGCAATTCCAGTTCTGCTATTTCTTTTGCTATAGAGGTTTTGTTCATAAAGTCTTTCTCTAATCCATTGTCTCCAAGAGTTCTACCTAACCTGTTTTGCAGCAGGCTTAGTGTTTCTGTTTTAATATTTAGGTCTCTATCTCACTTTGATTTTAGTTTAGTGCATGTGAAAGTGATAGGTCTAGCTTTAGTCTTTGGCAGGTTGAAATTCAATTTTTCTAGCACCATTTGTTAAAGAGGCTACCTGTCTTTCATTGAAGGTGTTTGACTCCTTTGTCAAAGATGAGGTGGCTTAGTGTATCTGGAATTGTTTCTGGATCTTCTAGTCTGTTCCACTGATCCTTGGATCTTTTACTTTGCCAGTATCATTCTGTTTTTATCACTGTAGTTTTGTAGTATGGTTTTAAATTTGAGATTGTGATACCCCCCACCATGTCCTTGTTGCCTAGAATTGCTTTTGCTATTCTAGTTCTCCATTGGTTCCAGATGAATTTTTGGATTGTTTTCTTTAGCTCTGTGAAATATGCTGTTGGGAGTTCAATTTGGATTGCATTGAATCTATATAATAGTTGTGGAACTATGGCCATTTTGACGATATTAGTTCTTCCTACACAGGATCAAGGGATCTTTCTATTTTCTGATATTCTCTTCAGTCTCCTTTTCAGAGTGCTGTAGTTTTCAGAGTTGAGGTCTTTTACCTTCTCTTATAGTTTTCTTTCTTTTTTTTTCACCATCTATGTGTTTATTTCTCTTTCTTTTTAGGTTTTTATTTTTGCTGCTGCATGTTTGTAGTGCATCATGATTACTTTCATCATGGGGAGTTGATATTTGTACATAATACATTTTAATTCTTTTTGTATTCCTCTTCCTTATCCCTTCATCTCTCGGTCCCTGTGCACTTACAAAATATTTATCTCCCTGTTCCCTTTCTTATCTTATTATATTAAAACTTCCACTAAGATGTTGAAAAGCAGTGGAAGAAGAAGAAATCTTTGCCTTTGATCTTATCTTAATCAGAAACCTTTCAGGTTTTTTTTTTTTTCACCATTAAACATAATGTTGGCTGTAGAATATTCGAGATATTTATCAGTTGAGAATGTTTACCTCCATTCCTTGCTTATTGAGAGTTTTTCCCCTGGAAGATGTTGGAATCCTTCGCGAAATGGTTTTTTGCATCATGTGGCCTTTCTTTAGGCTGATATGATGGCTTTCATTCATTGAATTTTTAACATTGTACAAGACTTGCATACCTGAGATAAATTTCACTTGGTCAGTGTGTAATTGTCTTTATTGTTTTTCAACTTACTATTATTGTGTTGAGTATGACTGCATCCATCTTCTTGAGAAATATTTGTCCGTACTTTTCTTATAATGTTTGTTTTTGGTATTGAGTAGTGCTGGTCTTATTGAGTGAGTTAAGAAGTATTTTCCATGTTTTCTTCAAACTAGAATGTAGAGAGTAAGTATAAGTTCTTTCCTAAATATTGATAGAATTCACCAGTAAACATATTTGACCCTATTGCTTTATACTAAGAAGATCATTAATTATAGATTCAATTTCATTAGTAGATATAGACCTTTTAAGTTAAACTATATTCATGTACAAGAAATTGGCTCATTTTATCCATGTTGTTAAATTTATAGACACAGAATTATTCACAGTACCTTTCCCTTAACCTTTTACTCTCTATGGGATCTAGAGAAATGTATGAATATCTTTTGTGTTCATGAAATATATTTTTCATTTTTCCTTTTTAAGTTTTCTGTTAATTATCCCAAGTAGGTTACTAATTTTATCGATCTTTTCAAATATCCAGTGTTTAGAGTTATTTTTGCTGTTGTTGATTTTGTTTTTTCATTGATTTCTGCTCTAATTTTTATCATTTATTTTCTTCAGCTTATTTTGGATTTAATTTGTTTTTCTTTTTATAGCTTTCTAAAATAATTAATTTTAGATTTCTAAATATGCAGTCATGTTATAAATTTCCCTGCAAGTACTGCCTTTATAGCATTTTATCAATTTTGATAAGTTGTTTTCATTTTAATTTTGTTAAAATAGTCTAAGATTTCTCTTGAGATATCTTTTTTTAACTCATACCTTAACTAAATGTGTGTTATTTAATCTCCAAGCATTTAAAGATATAACATCTTTATATTTGAGTTTTTGTTTAATTTCATTGTGGTCAGAGCATATAATGTATGATTTCTATTTTTAAAATTTGTTAATGTGTGCTTTGTGCCATAGAATATGATTTATCTTGATGATTCTCCCATATGAATTTAGAAGAAAGTGTATCCTGCTGTTTTAGATGAATAGAATGTAGGGATGCATTTTATTCAATAAATTAATGGTTTTATTGTGCTCCAAACAGTGTCCTTATTGATTTTCTTCCTGTGGGGCTTGGTAATTTTGATAGAGCTATGTTTGTATATTGTTATGTTTTTTGCTTGGTACTAGGGATTAAGTCCAGGGGGTTCACACTAAGTTGTATCCCCAGTCTTTTTGTCAGTTTTAAAAATTTTGAGACAAGGTCTTGCTAAGTTGCTAAGTTGCCAGGCTGAGCTCAAACTTGTGATCCTCTTGCCTTGGCAAGAGTACCTCCCCGAGTACTGAGATTACAGATGTGTGGCCCACTCTGGGCTGTTAAAAAGGTATTTGGATTTCCAAGTATAATGATGGATTCACCTCTTTTTGTATTTGTATTTGATGTTGTTAGGTTCTATATGTTAGGACTGTTGTATCTTCCTGGAGAATTACTTCTCTTGTCATTATATGATGCCTATCTTTTTTTTTTTTTTTGGAGACAGGCTCTCGCTTTGTAGTTCAGGCTGGCCCTGAGCTCAGCCTCCAACTCACATCACAGCAATCCTCCTGCCTCTGCCTCCCGAGTGCTGGGATTACAGACGTGAGCCACCATGCCCGGCACTGTGGTATGTGGTACTGATTGCTGCTGGGGTGAGTCTCCATGCCTAGTATGGTATGTGGTTAACTGGAGATCGAACCCAGGCCCTTGCACTTGCAAGACAGGCCCTGAAACCATTGAGCTAAATCCTTGGCCATATGATGCCTATCTTTTATGGATACTTTTCTTTGCTGTGAAGCCTGCTCTATCTGAAGTTAATGTAGCTACTATTGCTTTCTTTTGATTAGCTTTAGAGTGGTTTATCTTTATTTGTTCATTTACTTCTAACCTATATGTGACTTTATATTTAAAGTAGATTTTTTGTGGAGAACATAAAATTATGTCTTATTTTTTGACCCGGTCTAAGAGCCTCTGTCTTTTAAATGATTTAAACCATTGATGTTCAGGGTGATGACTAATATAGTTGGATGAATATCCATTACAGTTTTTCACTCTCTCTTTCTGTTTTTGCCTTCCACTCTCCACTGTCTTTTGGCTCGTTGTTATTTTCATTGAATATGTTCTCAACATTAAATATTTCACTCTATTCTCTTCTTGCTCAGAGGATTTCTGAGTTTCAGGAGTAATTCTAGTCTTTCTTCTAGGGAAGATATTTTTCTCCTCTCTAGATTCTTTCAGAAAATAAAAATTATCTCCAGTTTTCTGCAAAGTGATATGTCTAACTGCATATTTTTCTGACATTCACCCTGTTGGGTGATCTTTGACCTTCCCAGGCTGTGGTTACTTGTCTGGCATTAATTTCTGATTAATTTGGGGGAAATTTTCTGTCATTATTGTTTCAACTATTCCTTTCTCTCTCCTTGTATTTTTTGCTATGTGTCTGTTTCACCTTTTGTAGCTTTTGGATATTTTCTATTTTCTTTCAGTCTTTTGTTTATTTTTCTGTTTTGAAGGTTTCTATTGAGCTATTTTAAAAGTCAGAGGTTCTTTCCTCAGGTGCATCCTGTCTGCTAATAAGTTCAGTAAATGATTCTTCATCTTTTATACAGAGTTTTGATCTCTAACATTTCTTTTTGGGTTTTAGGATTTGCATATCTCTGCTTACATACTCCTTCTGTTCCTGTGTGCTATTTCATCCATGAGAACCCTGAACATCTTAGTCATAATCGTTATAAGTTCCTGGTCTGTTAATTCCAATATACCTGTGGTGTTAGTTACATCAGACTCTTGTTTTTTTTTTTTTTTTTTTTTTTTTTTTTTTTTTTTTTTTTTTTTTTTTTTTTTTTTTTTTTTTTTTTTTTTTTTTTTTTTTGAGACAGGGTCTTGTTTTGTAGTTCAGGCTGGCCTTGAGCTCAGCCTCAAACTCACATCACAGCAGTCCTCCTGCCTCTGCCTTCTGAGTGCTGGGTTTATAGGCATGAGCCACCACGCCTTGCACTGTGGTATGTGGTACTGATTGCTGCTGGGCACGAGTCTCCATGCCCAATATTATATGTGGTTACCGAAGATTGAACCCGGGCCCTTGCGCTTGCAAGACAGGCGCTGAAACCACTGAGCTAAATCCCTGACCCATCCTCAGTCTTGTTTTGATTCTTCAATCTATATTTTTTCCCTTTAGTATGTCTTGTAAGTTTTTCTTAATAGCTGGACACGATGGGACTTCTGTAAGTGAGCCTTTAATTATGTGGTGATAAGGAACCGTGAGAGGCCACATGTGCTGTGTCCTTTGATTAGGTCTTGGGCCTTTAGTGTACTATACTCTGGACTGTAGACTTCGAAAGTACTGCTCATCCTCTTTCCTCAGGTAGATCAGGATGGATAGAGCTCAAGCTGGATATTCTTCTGGGTAAATTAGGCCCTGAGAACCCCCAGATTAGGTTAGTTAAATAATTTCTTCTGAGAGCAGGTCTTGTTAAGAACAGAATACTCACATATTTAAAAATATTTCCTTTTCATATTGCCTTGCTGGAAGCATATGGGAATTGTTCTGTGATATTCACTGGGAGGACTCTGTAGAATTCCAGAATGTAACTGAAAGCAACGTGGGGCTCCCTTTGAGAGACTCTGAATTTTTAGTCTGTCAGAAGTTTTCACACTGAGTCTCCAGAAATTCTTTAATTACAGTTCCGGTTTTCCTGCCCCACAACCTGTTCCCACAGAGGTTTCTGCTTGTGGATTTTTGCCCCTTTAAGTCAGTATTTGTTGGTTGTTGTCTGTGTGAGGTTTTCCCAGCTGGAGAGGGTAAGTCAAGCACAGACCCTGGGGAATGTTTCTGGAACTTCCGATTTATTCAGGCTTAAGTGTCACATATAGTGCAAAAGGTCACAGGGCGGGATGAAGGCTGGGAGGAAGGAAGGGTCTATAGGTTTGACCTAGGGTTTTGCCCAATAAGAGAACTTTGTGAGTAGGTGGTCTCTATGGCATGAGCTATGGGGGAAGGTGAGGCAATGGGTGAGAGACAAAGAGGGGTGGGGCTACCAAGATGGCCACTGACAAGGTTCAGCGTGTGGGAGCGAGTGTGCTCGAGCCCCTAAGGGTCTCCAAGTCTGCAGGGAGACAGAGTCTCAACCTTTAGGCTCAGGAGATAGGCACACGGTTCATTTGCCCTAGCCAGACTTGAAGCTCTCTCTTAAGTATTCGCTATACTTACTTGTCAGTCACTCCAACTTTGAGTCAACAGCCTCCCAACCCATAATCTCTCTTGTTACTGGTCCGTGAAGAATTACTGATTTTAATTTGTTAGTTTTTTTTCTCATTGTAATGGAGTAGTGACTTCTAAGCTTCTGATGTGCTTGGCTAGAATTCAAAAATTTCCTACCTGCTATTTAACCTCTGGAGATCACTAATCTGTGCTTTACCTTTACCATTTTATTTAAAAACATCTTATATTTGTGAAATAATTTGTATAACAGCATGAAGGTTTTTTTGAGACTCATCCCCACCTTTTAAGACAGTCATACTATGTTGCCTAGACTGGCCTTGAACTCAAAAGTCCTCTTCCTTCATTTCCCCAAATAATTTGGATTACAAAATGTCTATCTTCTACCACTCAGTATTTCTCAAAAGCTATTCAGCTTGTTGCTTATGACAACAATATTACTTTTTATCATTGAGTAATATTCCATGACATGTCTCTGTTATAGTTTGGCTCTTTGCCCATCAAAAGACATCTAGTGTTCCCTTTAGTGTTTGGTATTAAATAAAAAAGATGCTATAGACAATTATACACAGGATTTTGTGATCATAGGACTTATTTCTCTGGGATAAATGATCGGAAGTGCGACCCCTGGATCTTATGGCCGTTGCATGTTTGGTTTTTCCAGAGTGGCCATCCCATTTTACATTTCACAAGAAGTGCATCAATGATTCAGTTTCTCTATATCCTTGACAGTCTTTAATGTTATCATTATTTTATTTTAATTAGCTGTTGTAGTGGTTGTATAGTGACATATGTTTGTGATTGTAATTTGCATTTCTGTAGTGATTAATGGTTTTTATTTAAATAAGTTTATTTCATCTTAATAAATTCTTGAGTGAAATATTCTTTCATGTCTTGCCTATGTTTAATTTTGATTTTTTTTTTTTTTTGAGACAAGGTGTCGCTTTTGTAGTTCAGGCTGGCCCTGAACTCACTATGTAGCCAAGGAAAGCCTCAAACTCACAGAATCCTTTGCCTCTGCCTCCTGAGTGCTGAGATTATAGGCCTGAGCCACCAGGCATGGCACTGTGGTATATAGTACTGATTGCTGGTGAGTGTGAGTCACCTTGCCTGGCTTGGGGTATGTGATTATTGAGTATTGAATTTGAGACCTTGTGCTTGCAGAGCCAGCATTGGAACCACTGAGCTAAATCCTTGGCCCAATTTTGATTTATTTTTAACTGTTGCTTTTAATATTCTTTATATATCCTCGTGATAGTCCTTTGTTAGATATATTATGTACAGATAGTTTCTCTCAGCCTGCAGCTTTTTCTCTTTGCATTAAAGTCTTTTGCAGAGCAAAAGTTTTAAATTTTGTTGAAGTCTAATTTATGAAATATTTCCTCCTGCTTATGGTTTTTCCTGTTATTTCTTTTTGCCTAAAAGTTTTATGTTTTACATTTAAATTAACTATGATACATTTGGAATTAATTCATTAACTTTTATGTAAGATATAGGACTTTTATCAAGGTTTTCTTTTTGCCTATAGATGTTAGATTTCTCTAGTACTATTAATTAAAAAGATATTTTTTCTCCACTGAAAAATTATTTTGTATTTTTATAAAAATCAAATATTTTTAGTTATTTTTGTCTCTGTTTCTGGATTCTTAGTTCTGCTGCATTCATCTGAGACTATTTCTTTGATAATCTCATAGTCTTGAATCTTTTGTAGGGATTTTAGATCTATACCCACGTTTTTATTTTTAGTGATTATAAAAGGGTAGTTTATTATAAAAGGGTAGTATAGTATCCATTTATTCATGGTTAATAGAATGAAATGCATTTGATTTTTGTATGTTTACACTATGTCCTACCACATTGTTGAACTCAGGAGGAGCTTTTCCTTAAAAAAAAAAAAAGTTATTTGGAGAAGACACTAAATAGATCCTTGGCCCAGCACACCTTGGAGGTGGTGAGTGAAATTATTCAAGTCTGCAATAAAAGCTACATTGCAAAATAATGAAAAAAAAATAGAATTTGAAGAGTAAAATAGTTGAAGAGACAGAATCTGAAGAATTTGTGGTGGCAAACATAGAGAGCTGACATATAGCATGTAAGAAGGTAGGGCATCTCCTGAAGCAAAAGAATTCACAGGTGCTAACCAAACTTAGAAAGTGAAAGACAATTCATATTTCCCAGAGTTTATTGGAGCATTTTCTAATTCTCAAAAAGCTGATAAGAAAAAGATGTTATAAAAAGAAAATATCTGAACTTAGCAAGTCAAAGAAGGAAGAAACTCCTGCTGACAAGTTAAAAGACCTTCCGAAAGGACTTGATCCTGAATAAGTAATCATTGCCACAGATAGATGTGTAAACTTGGCTCTTCTCATGAAATGGGAAGACTTAAGTGAGGCAGACCAGGTGCTGGCAATGATGCAAATATTAAGTGTCTTCAAATTACATTTTCTTTTTATATTAAGACACTAGCTTGATGTTCTTTTCCAGAACATGAAACTCAATAGTTGTTTGCATTGATGGACATAAAAAAAAAATCTACATTTTAGTTTTTGATTTACTTGTGTGAAGAAGTAACTACATTTTAATTAAAATTTATTTTTATGTTTTGGTTTCAAAAGTAGTAGTAGAATTTTTCCTCATCAATTATACTGGTTACTTTGAACAAGTAAATTAGAAGCTTTTTGTAGTGGTTTCCTTTGTGATAAAACAATATTTGATATTTTGGTATATTCTTCATTAGAGAATAGGTCTAAATTTTGGAGAAAATTATTGCCCAATCAGAATTTTTCCTTTAATTCACGTATTTAAAGACCATCCTAGGTGCTGTCTCTTTCTCTCTCTTCATCTCTCTCTGTCTTTCTATCCATGATATGCTCACATAAATAGCTTTTCTTTTTAATGTTCGCCAAAACAAAAACCATGTATGGCAACCTATGTTTCTGAAATGCCCTCATTCTGAGAAATCTAAGCAATAAATCAAATTAAAATTTTCCTTAAGTAAAAATTTTTTTTTCACTAAGTCATAACTTTTCAAAGTAAATGGTTCTGTAATTAGATCATTTAAACTGGAAAATTTAAAGCAACCAGATCACAATTAACATCTCTGTCTATAGTCATATAAATGTCACAGTTGAAGATTCCCGAAAGAAAAAATTTCATCACTACTAACGACCTGCACACTCAGATGAGGAAACTAGACTAGTCCTGGTGTGCTGGAATTAGCTAAGCAAGACTTACTTAAATGGACATTTGAAGACACCGTTAGCAAGTCTTTCCTTTGTCTTTTTGGAGCAGTGAGGATTGAACCTCACACATTTCACACACCAGGCAAACTCTCTGCTACTACAAACTCTGTGCTTCCACAGCTTAAGTCTTTCCTTAAAAAAAATTAAAATCTATATGTTATTTGACTAGAAGATCATGATAAGACAGCTTGTGGAAACCTAGTTAGTTGGTTGGAGATGTTGGCCCTTGAGGACTTGCTGGCATAAATGACTGAAAAACTTTTATGATCCAAATTATTGAACTACATATTTTATCTTACCCCAGATGTATTCATTATGTGTAATCAGTCTTTTCAGTATTTTGTGTTAATGGTTTGGCATAAGCCAGGAAAATGACAGTAATTGGAGTTTTACTTACCTGTATGTATATGTTTACTTTGTTATAAATGGCCAATGAATGGTTTTATATTCCTTTAAAACTTTAAAAAATATTTTTTTGCATTGATAATTATATTATCTGCAAATATGGAGTTTTAGCTTTTCATTTATCATCTGTATAGCTTTCCTTTCTTTTACTTATCTTATTGCCCTGGCAGGAACAGCCAGCATCATGCTGTGTAAGTGATGAGGTGGGTAAACTTGCTTTTCTCTGAATCTTGGGGAATAGTGCTCAGTTTTGCATGGTTAAGTGTAATGTCAACTACAGGCCTTTTTTACAAGATAAATGTTCTTTTTTCAAGAATGTTTTCTCTTTGTTTGCTAAGAGATTTTAAAACATTACCATTAATGAGTATTGAATTACCTCAAATTTATTTTCTCCATCAATTTATATGATCATATCATTTTTTCCTTTAGTCTTTTCAAATCATAGATTATGTTGATTGATTTTGGAATATTAAAGCAGTCGAGTCCCTGGAATAATCCCCACTTGATTTTTGCATATCATTTTTCTTATATATTAGAAAACTCTATTTGCTAATTATTTTATTGAGGAAAAGTTTTTTTGAGACAGGGTTTTGCTCTGTAGTTCAGGCTGACCTTGATCTCAGTATGTACTCTACACTGGCCTCCATCTTAAAATGATTCTCCTGCCCCAGCCTCTCCATTACTAGGATTCCAGGCATGCACCATCACACTTGGCTTCTTTAGGATTTTTATGTTTATATGTATCGTGGATTTTGCTTTGTGAATATCTTTTTTTGAATCATCTTTTAGAATTAGGATATTCTGTTATCGTCATTCTATATTTTATCATATGTTATGTCTTCCAGTTTACTGATTCTCTCTGTTCTGCTGCCAAGACCATTAAAGATTTTGAAAATGTTAGTCATTGCATTTTCCAGTTCTTAAAAAATTTTCCATTGTGTTGTTTTTAAGATCTTGATTTCTTAGACAAGATTTTTGGTCCCCCCTCCCCCAGTTATTTCAAATGTAAGCTTAGCCTTGAACTCACAGCAGTCCTCCTGCCTCTGCCTCCTGAGTGCTGGGATTACAGGCATGAGCCACCACTCCCAGCACTGCGGTATGTGGTTCTGATTGCTGGTGGGCGTGAGTCCCTATGCTGGGCATTGTATGTGGTACCAGGGATCGAACCCAGGTTCTTACACTTGCAAGACAGGTGCCAGAACTACTGAGCTGAATCCTGGCCCTTCAAGTATATTCTTAATTCTTTATTGAAGAATTTTTGTGAAGGCTTCTTTGAAATCTTTGTGAGGTAATTCTGACATTTCTATCATTTCAGGGTTTACAGCTATTGATTATCTTTTTTTCATTAAATTTGAGGTATTCCTGTTTTGATAAATTGATATTTTTTGAAACCTGGGCACTTGGGTTTTTATGTTAGGAAAGTGGGGATCTTATTTAATATTCTGTATTAAATAGCTTTTTCTGACACTATTGTGGCAGAAAAGGACAGAGTACTATCCTGTTACTACTAAATAGAGAAAGAGGTCCAGGTTTATTATTGGCCCTTATTGATACCCAGTGGAAGGCATTATCATATGGGTAGGTCACTGAACGCTAGCCCTCCACCAATACTTCCCTAGTTGTGATTGGTAGTAACACCTCATTCCTTTTCCTTTATAGCCTCCATTAGCATTATGGAGGAAAGAGGTGGACTCTTACTATGTATAATGGGTTTGAAGGATTTGTGGCAATCAAAGTAAAAGAATGATGTGGCTGTAGTGCACACAAGCTTTACTTGGATGATGTTGTAACAGGCTTACATGCCAGAGAACTTCACAGCACGAGGTCATAGAGACTCAGAAAGGGAGACATAAAGGAGAGGTAGTTGGAAAGGGAACTTGCATGTCTAGTGATACCACTTAACTTTATGGGATGTCCCTAAGTCAGAAGGATAGCACTAGCTTGAGGTCTTTATTGCTAATAGTATTTTATCTGTAGCTATTAAATGATTGGCACAATTTCTTGGAGCAAAATAAATAGACTCTAAATGACTAAAAAACTAATTTAAGTTATGTTTAAAAAAATTGAATTTGCACAGATTTGAGTTTGACACTAGTGGAAATTTGAACTCACTAATCTCAGCCCATTGTGTAGAAGTAACACCTGTGGACCAATATATGAATCTTGGTCTCATTTATGAGATATTTCTGGGCAGTGATGAAACAACTGACATTCCACTAAGCCTTCTCTGACAGCATCTGTGATGCCCTATTAGTGCTAAAGTTTCTAGTTGACCTGCCTTCTTCACCCTTTCCAGAGTCTTCTTAGCTTTATTTTATGCATTATGCATAGGTTTTAATTTTACTTAGAAGGGGGAATAAGCAAAATTATATCTTTTTATCCTTCAAAAGTAGAAGTCCCAGGTCATTCCTTTGAATCACTGAGTAGTATTTCATTTCATGGATATACCACATTGTTTTTATCTATTGACATGCTGTTAGATATTTTGGTAGTTTTTGATTTTCCACTATTATTAGTACTAAGTTAGTATGAACATTCACCTAAAAAGATTCAACTATACTTTGTTTTTTAAAAATGAAGTAAATTTTTTATTTAAGGAATTTCAAATGTACTTTAATTCCTTCAATACTCATTGAAGTAATCTTAATCAGGTTTTTTGGTTTTCAAGATAGTCCTTCTTATAAGAATTGATGCTTAATCTAGGCATCCTTTTGTCCATAATTTTTTTTTTTTAATTTTCACTTGAATTATGGACAGATGATGACAGCCTCAAAAATTTCTCAGATCTGAGATTCAAATTTCTCCCAGCTGGTATGTGTTCTTTCCCTCTGTTCATTGTCTCATTCCTGAGGTTCCTCAACCTTCAGTGTTCCTGCCTTTATTGATTTATCTGGATTGTCTACAGCTTCTTATTAACTCTTGTAATTGCACAGAAATACTGAAGGATGGCTCAGAGAACCTTCTGAGTTTTAGACATAGTCCTGTTTGCTTTTACTGAATGGCAGAGCCCTAATTTCTATGAGTAGACAGGATAAGCTACTCAGCCATCATTGTTACTTCCCCTTCTTTTCCTGTTGTTTGAGAAGCTCCCGGAGCCCCTGGGACCCTGTGCTTTGTCTCATCTGCCAATTCAATGTCATCATTATTCAAAGGTAGGAAGCATTCCTGTGTTGTGAATGACAGGGATCTCCTAATCTAAAAACCTCAAAGTGGTAGGGGTTGGAATTAAAATGTAGGCAAGTGTATTTTATAAACAGTAGTGAAATGAGTTAATCCCACTTCTGCCCTTAGATTCTTGAATCAGTATATTTTGGCTGTGGGGGAAATAGCACTGTGTATTGACTGTGCAAACTGTGTTCCACACTATGTGACAGATCTCGCCCTTTTCTTGGTATTGTCTGCATCTGCTTCTGTAATCTTCAGACCAGCCCATCATTCTCTTAGCCCTGCTTTTTATACGAATGTAGCACGTGGTACTATGAGTGTGAGCCCCTGGCTACTCCTCTTTTGTTGTGAAATGAGTGACTTAATCAGAAACACTGCATGTAGGATAACATGAGGGTGATAAGGGATTTTATAATTTCATGGATGGGAGTACTGAGTACTTTTTATTGCATTCTGGACATTTGGGATGTTATATTGTAAATCTTCAGGTCTTAATACATTTTGTAGAGAATATTGATTTTATTAGCAGCAAACCAACCTGATTAAATTTAAAATGTAAGTTATCTTTTGCCATTTTCAGCCAGTGGTTCCAAGGTAAGCCTACTTTTCAAATTGATTTTATCTCAGTATTTTAAGATCTAGGATTGCTGCATAGTTTTGCAGTAAGACCACTGTTGAATCAAAATCAGAAGATAAAAGAAGAAAAACAACTAGGAAATTCACTTCTTGAAATGATTCACTCCCTGAGTGTTGCCTTCCCTTCCTAACCTATGATTGGTCATTTTTAGAGTGTACATGTCATTCTTTTTGTATTTTGTCTGAGTTTTCTGTTACAGCCTGTGGGAGAGGATTGAGATGGGCTTACTGTAATTTGGCTGGCACTAGCATCTCCAGACATGGAGAGGAGATGTTGATAAGCATTAGAATATACTGCCTGAGAACTGGAATATCTTTATTGTTTTTGCACAAGTGGGTAGAACATGTTTATGAGAAAGAACCTAACTAGGGTACACCAAAAAGAAATAGAAGGTTTTGATGTACATAAAGAAAGGCTGGATGTGATTTCCTTTATCATATATAAACAAATTACTAATTATTTTTATAACACACTACTGTATACTGTTTGCTGCCAGATACTTTGGAAATACAAGAATTTTGGCTAAATCCTAACATCTACTGAGGTATAAGTGGCAGTTGGTGCCTGCAGTAGCTAAGAGCTTTTGTTAGTATAATATGAGCTTTTTAGCTGAGTCTCTGATTGGAGCCTAAAACCTCTGAGATAGGCCCAATTTTTTTTCCTATTAGAACAAATAGCACTAATAATTTAAGAACCCCTCCATTTAACATACATAAATCAGTAAATGTAATACACCATATAGACAAAAGCAAGGTAAAAATCCCACTTGATCATATCAATAGATGCAGAAAAGGCTTTTGATTACAGTCAGCACTGCTTTGTGATACAAATTCTGAAGAAAACAGACACAGAAGGATCATGCCTAAATTTGATAAGAGCTGTTTATTATAAATCAGCAACCAGCATCATATTAAATGGATAAAAAATAAAAGAATTCCTCCCTAAAGTCAGAAACAGAACAAAGATGCCCACTATCACCATTTCTGTTCAACATAGTACTTGAAATATCATCCAGAGCAGCCAGAGAAAGAAATAAAAAGGATACATACAGGAAAGAAAGAACACAAATTATTTGCAGATGACATGATACTCTACACAGAAGACCTGAAGAAATCCACCAAAAAACTCAGAATTAAATACTAACTTCAGCAATGTATTAGGATAAAAGAGCAACACACAAAGATCCTTAGCATTTGTGTACACCAATAGCGAACTTAAAGAGATGGAAATTAGAAAAATAATGTCATTCACCATAGCTACAAGAAAAATGAAGTATGTAAGAACAAAGATAAACAAGGAAGTGAAAGAGCTCTACAAATAAAACTAAATTACTCTGAAAAAGGAGATTGAAGAGGGATTCAGAAAATGGAAAGATGTTCCTTGCTCTTGGGTATGCAGAACCAATATTGTCAAAATGGCTATAATCCCAAAACCATTTCACAGGTTCAGTGCAGTCCCAATGAAAATACCAAGAGTATATTTTACAGATTTAGAAAACTGGTTCTAAAATTCATATGGAGCCAGAAGAGACAAGAATAGCAAGAGCAATTTCAGGAACAAGGGCAAAGAAGGAAGTATTGTAATATCTGACTTCAAGCTGTACTACCAAGTGACAGTAATAAAATTGGCTAGCCCTAGAACAAAACAGATGTGTGGATCAATGGGACAGAATAGAGGATGCAAAAACACCCCCAGATATGTTCAGTTGTTTGGTTTTTCACAAAGGAGCCAAAAGCTCACAATGCAGGAAAAACAGCCTGTTCAACAAGTGGTGCTGGAAAAACTGAACAACTGTTACAGAAGACTGAAACTGGACCCATCTATCTCTCTCACTGTATACTAAATTCAAATCAAAATGGATTAAAGACTAAACAAAACAGAAACATGGCATTTCCTGAAACATACAGTGAAGACACTTAAAGTCCTAGTTGTAGGAAAGAATTTTCTAAACAGTACTGCAGTTGCACAAGAAATAACAGAGAGAGTCAATAAGTAGGGTTACATCAGACCCCCCCCAAAAAAAACACAAAAGCTTTTTATACAGTAAAAGAATCAATTACCAGGATGAAGAGACAAAATGGGGAATTTTTCCCCCAAGCTATTCTTAAGAATATTAATATCTAAAATATATAAAGAACTAAAAAAACTAAACCACCTTAAATAAAAGATCCGGTCTAGAAAGGGAAAGTGAGATGAATAGACATTTCTCTTCTAGAGAAAGAAGGACAAATGGCCAACAGAAATATGAAGAAATGTTCTACATTTCAGACTATTCTAAAAATGCAAACCAAAACAACATTAAGATTACATCTTTGTTCAGCAAGAATGACAATCATCAGGGAATAACAAATAAATGATGAGGGGGTCATGAGGAGAACAGAGTCTTCCTTTTATTGGTGGGAATGTAAACTGGTACAACCACTGTAGAAATCAGTGTGGGGATGTCACATAGAACTAAAATTAGAAATTCCATATGGCCTAGCTATCCTCCTTTCTGGTATCTTCTCCAAAGAAACATGTGCACACTGACATTTACAGCAGGACAATTCCTAGTAGTTAAGGCCTGAGAGCAAACTGTGCACTCATCAACCAATACTGGATAAAGGAATGTGGTATCTATATATAATGGAATATTGCTCAGCTACAAAGAAGGACGAATTTTAGACTTTTTAGGAAAATGTGGTGCTGAGTGAAATAAACCAGATATGCAAGATTAAATACTATAGCATGTCTCTCATTTGAGGAAGGCCAAGTACAAATAAAGAGAATAATAAAGGATGGATAGAGAGAGCTGAAGGGATCGATCTCTTGGAAATGGAAAAGAATCCAAGGGAACAAGGGCAAAGGATGAGGGTTAGGGGGAGGGGAAGAAAGTAGAATAAAGATATGCACAGAAAGGAACCTAATAACTTCAATGAGTGTAAACATGATATATCATAAACACAAGCTAATATTAATAACATAAACAAGAATGAAAATGGGGAAATGGGAATGTGGTGGACTAAGTAATGGTCAATTTAAGAGGTGACTCACAGCTGAACTAAGTCATCCTGGTTCTGGACATCCAAGACCCATCTGAGGCATGAAAGGAGAATGGGAGAGGAAGTTTGAATGCTGTTAACTTTCCTAGAGAAGGTTGTGGTAGCTGATTTTCCTGATACGAAGGAATCGTGTCTCCTCTCATCCTTAGAGGAACTTGGGTCCTTGTGGTCATTGAGGACAGGTGCTGTTGTCCTCTGTGGAGAAGAGCATGGCTTTCTGGCTCCAGAGCGGATCCCTCAGCCTTCTGGCACAGATCCTTCACCCCAGCGGTGCAGACTTTCTAGCTTCCACCACTAGCCTTTGGGCCTTCATGATGCAAATGCTTGATATGTTCTCAAAGAGGACATTGCTGTGGCATTCTGGCCCTTGGCTGGATTCTTTGGTCTCTAGCACACAGATAGATCTCTTGCACTCTTCTGCATTTGACTTTTTGGGTGAATATCCTAAAGTAATCTTAAAAATTATGTATCTTGTATTAAATCTATTCCCTTGCAAACCACTGACTACAACAGAGAATTAAAGGAACAGAGATGGAGTGGTAAGAGAAGGGAAAAAGATTTAGAAAAAGAAACAAGATATATTATGTAAATGTACCTACTCCTCAGGATAACTGTAAAATGGATGTACTGCACACATGTACTGATAAAAATAAAAAAATTAATAAGAATAAATTAAGAATCCTTGTACTTAAATAGAATAGGCTAAAATCATTGCACCTTAATTTGAAAGTTTGCAATGTAATCATACTGGGGAAGGAAGAATATCACTGTCATTATTTTGTTTAAATTTAATTTTTAATTTTTTATTTTTTTGGTGGTACCAGGGATCAAACTTGGGCCCTTATGCTTGTAAGGCAGATGAGGTGCCATTAAGCTAAATCCCCAGCAAAGCGCCTTTGTTTAGCAATTCTACTTACTTAATCTTTCAATATGTATGTAGTCTATATCAAAAGGAATTAGTATTTGGCTTTTGCTGCAGGACTTGTAATTTTTGTTTCACAGAAAGTATTACTGACATTTGTTTCTCTGACTCTCAAAAAGGCAGAAAGAAGTTGTAACTGGAGTTTGCTTTGAATCCATCCAGTTGCTTAGAGAAAGTAACACCAAGGTCATGACACCCAAATTCCTTGTTTTCCTGGAAGAGTTTGCTCAGATCTGAGAAAATGCAGTTGTAAGTTATGTGCAACTCCTTCATGTGGTTGAGTCACTGAGGCAGAAGTGTCAGATCTGGGGCAAGGATTTTAGATTAGTGACTATTCTGTAATTTAGGGGAATTGTTGGGTAGAATGAAGATAATAACAAGATATGCCTAAGCTTTGCACTTGGCAAACTTAAAAGAAATGTGAAACCCTTTGGCAAGTCTCTGTCTTGTAGAGTTTTGAAAACTTCTATTTTATTTTGATTAAAAAGAATTGAAGTACCATTTAGTCCTGAGAAAAGAGTGGCTTCAGATTTGAGGGACTCTAAAGCATCAGATATATGTAATCCTCAGAAAGATTTCATTTCCTTCTTGAGACAACACTTTCTTTTGGTGACCCTCAGAAAGACCTCGAGTTTGTTTGTCTATCTGTCTTCCTATCTAGGTATCATCTATCTCTTTTTGAGTTCTTATGGCTGTTTATTATTCTCTCATCCTTTTTATTTCTTTGTTTATTTATTTATATTTTAGATTTGAATCTTTGTTGGTATATTTTATATTCACATCATGATCACACTCAACATTGAGAATTTGTATCAATATATGACATGATGTAATTCTAATTTTTTCTATTCCCCTGCCCATCTTACAAACTCCAGCCCTATACAAATAACCTTTGTTTCCTTTTTTTACCATCATATTTTTTATTTCCCCTGTTACTTAACCCCACTCCTTTTACCCTTTGAATATTTTCTATTTTACAATATCTGTCATACATTTTAGAACTCATTTACACCTTAAATTCCTCATACCAGAGAAAAGATATGGTATTTACACGTCTGTGACCTATTTATTTCACTTATGAGTATGTCCTGAAGGTACATCCATTTGAGTATAATTGACTTAAACTTGTTCTTTATGGCAGAGTAATACTCCATTTCATTAAAAAAAAAAAAACCCACATCTTTTTTATCCATTCTCCAGTTAATGGACCTTTGAGTTGTTTCCAAGATTTAGGTATCACAAACTGAGCTGTTATGAACATGGGTGCACATATGTCATAGTTATATGAATCTTTTAATTCTTTTGTGTACATCCCTAGTCAGGTGAAATGGGAGCTCTAATCCTAGTTTTTTGAGGAATCTCTACACTAATCTCGACAGTGGTTGCACCAGTCTGCATTCACACCAAAAATAGAGAAGGCTTCCTTACTCTCCACAGACTCACCAACATTTATTGCTGGTTAATATTGAGATAGCAGCCATTCTTTGTGGAGTGAGATGAAATCTCAGTGTTGTCTTCATCTACAGTTCTTGAATGATCAGCAATGTTGAGTATTTCTTCATATATTTCTTAGTTGTTTTTCTTTTCCTCTGAAAAGTGTCTGTTCATTTCAGATGCCCATTTTTGAATTGAGTCTTTAAATTGGGAGAGGCTGATTTTTTAAATGTTCTTTATATATTCTAGATAGTAGCCCTTTGTCTGAAAACAGCTGGTAAATTTTTTTTTCCATATTGTCAGTTGTCTTTTTGTTCTGCTGGCGGTTTCTCTTGCTGTGCAGAAGCTTTTTAGTAGGATGATACACCATTTGTTGATTTCTTCTGCTAGTTCTTACACTATAGAAGTTTTGTTCATAAAGTCTTTCACTAATCCATTGTCTCCAAGAGTTCTACCTAACTTGGTTTGCAGCAGGTTTAGTGTTTCTGTTTTAATATTTAGGTCTCTAATTCTTTGATTTTAGTTTAGTGCATGGTGAAAGAGATAGGTCTAGCTTTAGTCTTTGGCAGGTTGAAATCCAATTTTTCCAGCACCATTTGTTAAAGAGACTGTCTTTCCTCCATTAAAGATGTTTGCCTCCTTTGTCAAAAATGATGTGGCTTAGTGTATCTGGGATTGTTTCTGGATCTTCTAGTCTGTTCCTCTGATCCTCAGATCTGCTACTTTGCCAGTACCATGCTGTTTTCTGTTTGTTTGTTTGTTTCTTTTATCACAGTGGCTTTATAGTATGGTTTTAAGTTTGTGGTACCCCCCTGTTATGTCCTTGTTGCCTAGAATTGCTTTTGCTATTCTAGGTCTCCTGTGGTTCTAGATGAATTTTTGGGTTGTTTTCTCTAGCTCTGTGAAATACGCTGTTGGGAGTTCAATTTGGATTTCATTGAATCTATATGGTAGTTGTGGGAGTATAGCCATTTTGATGATATTGGTTCTTCCTACCCAGGGACAAGGGATGTCTTTCCATCTTCTGATAGCCATTTCAATCTCATTTTTCAAAGTGGTGTAATTTTCAGAGTAGAAGTCTTTTACCTCCTTTGTTAGATTGATTCCTGCATATTTCATTTTTCTAGATGCTATTGTGAAAGAGATTGACTCCTCAATTTCTCTCTCAGTGAGTCTCTTATTTGTGTTTAAAAAGTCCATTGATTTTTTGGCATTTACCTGTATCCAGGTACATTATTAAATTTGCCAGTTAAGTCTAGCAGTCTTTTGGTTGAGTTTTTAGGATCTTCTCATATAGAGTATCATGTCATCAGCAAATAATGACAATTTAACTTCTTCTTTTCCTATCTTTATTCCTTTTATTTATTTCTCATTTAATTGCCATGGTTAATGTTTCTAGCACTATATTGACTGGAGTAGTGCAGGTGGACATCCCTGTCTTGTTCCTGATATTACTGGGAAAGAATTCAGTTTTTGAGCATTTAGTATGAAGCTAGATTTTGGTTTCTCATAAATAGCTTTTATTAGGTTGAGATAAAGTCTATCTATTCAAATTTTTGTTGGGTTTTGGTCATGAATGAGTATTGGATTTGACAAATACTTTTTATGCATCTATTGGGATGACCATATGGTTTTTGTCTTTCATTTGTTAACATTGTGTATTACCTTTATTGATTTACATATGTTTAACCATCCCTGCATCCCTGCATCCCTGGGATGAATCCAATGTGGCCCGAGTATATGATCTTCTTGATGATTCTCAGTATTCTGTTTGCCAGTATCTTATTGAGGATTTTTGCATCAATATTCATTAGGGAGATTGGCCTATAGTTCTCTTTTTTTAGTTGGTCTTTCCCTTCATTTGGAATCAAGGTAGTGGTTGCTTCCAGGAATGAATTTAGGAATACTTCCCTTTCGATTGCATTAAAGAGTTTGAGAAACAGTGGTATTAACTCTTCTTTAAAAGTTTTGTACAATTCAGCAGTAAAGCCATCAGGACCAGAGCTTTTTTTTGTTGGTGAGTTTGTTTGTTTGTTTGTTTGTTTTTTAATTACATTTCAATTTGACAAATTGGTATTGGAATATATCTTCTTTATTCAGCTTTGGAAGTTGATATGTGTCTAGAAATCTATCCATTTTTTCTACATTTTCTATTTTATTGCAATTAAAATTTTCAAAGTAGGTGTTTGTTATCCTCTGGATCTGTGGTAATTTGCTCCTTTTTATTCCTAATAGCATGGATTTGAGCCTTTTCCCTTCTTTGTTTGATAACATTGGTTAAGGGTCTGTCAATTTTGTTTATCCTTTTGAAAAATCAACTCCTTGATTTGTTCCTTGTATTTATTTATTTTTCAGCTCAGCAGCTCATTAAAATTTCCACAGACAGCATTGATAAAGCCAGTTTGTATGGTATCATCTATGGATAAAATCTTTCCCTGCCCACAAAAGTCAGAATGCCAATCAGAAGTCCAGTCCTGGGAGGATTCTTGCACTGATCTTGGAGTAGAAAGAATTAGGGACTAGTGTCTCAGAGTCATTATAAACACTAGCACCATGGTAAAAGGGTATGGAAGGAGGGCTAAATCAAGGCAGTCTGCAGGGGCAAAATATGAACATGGTTTGGGATTAAAGTGGGGAAGCCTTACATGGTTCCTGGCAGTGTCCTGCAAGTTTGTAGTCATCCACAGCATCAGCTGAGTATCAGGTTTGGAGACCCGGATTGTGAGGGTGAAGTGTAGAGTCACCACGCAGACTCCAGGGTGGTGCCACTCTCCGCCCTCTATAAAAGTGTGTGTAATCCTCAATAAAAACAGAAGTGTTCACCCAAATCTCCCCAGAGTCTGCTTAGTGACTCTGCACCTCATTCTCCCATTCCAGGCTCCCAAACCTGCTCCACATACCACCTCAGCGGATGACAAGGGAAGTTAGCATTTGTTGGTTAGAGAAGAGCAAAATAGATAAATGTGGGGAACTCATAAAGATAGCTATGTTAACTGGTCCTAAATTATAGGATGGAGTCGGCCACTATGGAAGAGGTTTCTTTGGTACTTAATTTTCTGTCTGTTTTGTTAGAGTTGTGGGTATAGAATCAGTTATAAATAAACATTTTTTTTCAATTTGTCAATTTCCTTTTTTATAAGTATTATTTAAAAATCTTTTGTTGTAACATTAAATGTGGTAAGTAACAAAAACAAAACTACTAACAGAACATGAAAACACAAAAATGAATTGAGAAGAAAATTAAAATGTACCAGTGATCGCCCCTCCCATAGGTCACTACTGTAAATATTTTGCATCCAGTCTTTCTTTGCTAAAGTAAGCAATACTATCATCTTTGATTCATTTATTTAAAAATATGTAATGAGGCCTTACATGGTGCTCAAACCTGCTAAGCACTTGGGGAAAAAGCTGACAAAAATCTTTGCCCTTTCTTGCTGACCTGCAGCTGAAGGTCAGGGGAGACAAATATGAAAAAAGGGAGTAAAATCCACGTGGGACAAAAAGGTAAAAAAGAACAAAGACTCAGGAATGACAAGAGTTGCAACTGTAGAAACAGCCATTAGGGAAATTCTGCTCCTAGTTACATTAATCACATGACTGATGGACACCTAAGATTGTGAAGATGCTCAGTGCATACGTATGTGTAGGCAGTGGAAAGGCCCTGAGGTAGGAGTGTGTGTGGTCTGGGAGAAGTGGCAATAGGGCCAGTGTGCCTGATGCAGAATGTGGGGAGAGGGGCAGAAGACATGGTCAGAGAAGTGGCCAACTGAAGAGAATTTGTCTTTTCTGTGAGCATGACAAAAAGCTCATGGAGCATTTTGAGCAGAAGAGGAATGTGGCTAGACTTACATTTACTAAAACTGCTCTCATTACGGGGTGCATGTATCTGGAGATGGGGAAGGCAGCTGGTAAGAGGCTGTAGTGATAACCCACAGGGAGAAAATGGTAGCTTTCTATAGGTGACAGCACTAGAAATGGTGACAAGGATTGGATTTGAAGGTACAGTGATAGAATGTGGTCATGAACTAGATATGGGATATGAATGAAAGAGAAATTGAGCCACTTGATATGTGTGGCCTGAGCAATTGGAGAGAAGATATGACTGTTTATTAAACCAACAAGGTCTGCAGTAAGCTCCAGTTTGGGGAGAGAAGACTAAAGGCTTGATTTTGGGCCTGCTGATTTTGAGAAGCCTATTAGGATTCCAAATAGAGATGCTGAGCAGGCACTAGGCATGCGAGTCTTGAGATTAGGCACAAGGTCGAGGCTGGATATAAAATTTTGGGAATCATCATCACCATGTAGATGATATGAAAAGTCATGAGATCAGTTAAAATCATTATGAGATTGATACTGTTAGAGAAGTGAAAGATCTAAGAATTAAACCTAAGGAAGGTCAAAGTTACAGGGTCAGGGAGTTGAGGGGTCAGTAAAGGGGACCACAAGATAAGAAGATAGCAAGGAAACTGTGTCCAGAAAGGCAAGTGAAATGTTGGTGAAGGAGAAGGGACAAGAAAGTGATCAAGCATTCAAACACTGCAGACAGGCCATATGGCCTAGGTGTAAGGTAGGTGGGGAAGAGCTCTGTGCTTGTGTGAAAGGTGTGCTTTTTAAAAGACAATATAGAGAATGAAGGATAGAACATTTGAAAAAAGGACTAGTTTAAAAATCAAGGTAACTGAAAGTGCATGTTTTCATTGGAGTGTAAAATAGTTCTGAGTACAGTTTGGGAGATGCAAGGAGATAAGACTGGATACTGACTGAGGGCTTTTGAGTGCTCCTCTAAGAAAGAAGAGAGAAGGATGAGAATGATCATATTTTGAAACTGAGCAATAACTAGTGAAATGCTGACTTCATGACAGAACAACCAGATCAGCATTCTTGTTTCCATTTTACAAGTTTGGACTGTGAAATTCTAGTAAAGTAACTTTCCTTACTGCTTACAATTTACAAGTCATGGAGTCCAAATTCTACCTATGCTATTTCAAGTGCGCATGCTTCTTTCCTGAGGTCTACATGGTGGTGTTGGAACTGTGAGGGATGCATTTTGGAGCAGTGGAACAATGGTACCTGGGGCAGTGTGAGGCATGGGCTTGGGAAGCCAAGCTTTTTGAAGTCACCTCACATGGATGAGCATTTACATGGTTTATTTGCACTTTGCATAGTGGCCTTGTGTTTTCCACCAGCTCAGCCACGCCAGCTAGGTGAGCCACACCATTTCATGTGGGGAGCACAGTCGGGTGTCATTGGAGAAAGCTGCAGACTCATTGCCCTTAGAAGTGGGCAAACATTATTTGGTCAACATGTGTGGCATGTTTCACCATGTGGAGCATCTGATAATGTTTAGTCAAAGATTTGGGAGAGCAAAGCCCAGAACAAACCAATTAAAAGAAGCTGCTCTGCTTCTTACGCAAGTCTAAGGAGACTTATTTTTAAGTCAATGTCATTACAGAGACTCAGTGGGGAAGCATAATTCTCTGAGTATCTTCTGCACTAAGACCTTATTATGATGATGGGTGTAAAGAAATATCCATGAGATGTGTATATCTGAGGACACAGAACCCCAGACCATGACATGTCCAATGAACTGTTTAATTGGAAAGAATTTTATCGGAGACAGCGGCTGCCCTCCTGGCTCTCCACTATGATGGGAAGTTATGTAGTGTCGATCATCATCAACGCTGCCCACAACCCAGTGGCAGAATGAAATCATATAAATGCAAATTATCCAGTAATTAAAGCGGAATGATGCAAGAAGCAAAACATTTAGCTGAGTATGGCCTTCAGAGTCCTCCACTGTCTTTGAGAACCCAGCGGGCTCTTAGGGTTTGCTGAGAACTCACCGTCTTCTGTGGCAGATGGGAGCAGGAGGCCAGTGGGGAGGACCGGCAGGGTGGCTGGAGGGAGCTGGCAGTCACGGCTTGGGTGCCAGGCCTATGGGAGTCTCCTCTCTCATGCAGGGGCACGGTGGGATCTTCCTGTTTACTGTTTCACCTTACTTCTGCTTATTACCGTACCTTAGGGACCCATCATTGGGCTGCTATGAAAAAGGAAGAGAGGACAAGGGAGAAAATACCTCTAAGATGGTTTTTCATTTACTGCAAGCACATTTATTTGTAAATTTAAATTTTAAAAATAATTCCAAAGTGAAATGAAAATACAGTAAAAACAAACAAAAATTCCTTTTGGTCTTTAGGTCTGTCCAATTGTCCTTAACCTCTAGCTTCAAATTGGAAACCACTATAAATGAATTTTCAGAGTACCTTTGTGCTTATATAAGCAGATATTAAGATATTGTCTAGAAAGTAACATACTTTATGTGCTAATTGTGTTTTTGTTTGCTATATCAGGAAGCCCTTCCCATACCAGTATCTAGAAACATTCTTATCCTTTTTGACAGCTGCTTACTATTCTGTGGATGATCCATATTTCACTGATGGTGTATTCATGTACATTTAATTTAGTCTTAATATTCTGCCATTACAAACAAGTGCCAGTGATTAGCTTGCCTTGTTTCTCATTGGATTCTTAGCTCTGTGAGGGCTATGTTCATTTTGGTATTCAGAACACATACTATAGTCACTAATGTATAGCAGATGCTCAGCACATGGAACTTAGTTAACTTGAACAATTCTATATCATTAGCCATAATGAACATGGCTACCTTCCTCCAATAGCTGTGCAGATGGCTACCCATATAAGGTGATTTCAGCAAGCCTGGTTAAGACCTTCATTCTTTCCCTACCCAACTCCAAGTCTTTTATATCATTTCAGTTTCTTGCTCTTACTTTTGTTATGTAGCAGATGTCCTAACTTTCGGTTTGCATCACTCACTTCTTTCTGGGACTCTTTGGGCCTCTCTTCTGTGGCCATGTCATACATTCTGCCATTTTCAGGCAGCAGTGACACAAGTCTTTGGATCCTGAGAGACAGTTGGTCACAACTGCATCCCCAAGGTCCTAACTGGCTGACACTCATGCTGATAGATGAATGCTTATCCAGTTGTTCAAGGACCTAGAACCTCAATCTTAGATGTACGTTTGTCAACTTTTGTGGCAAAGTATTGCAGAAAAACAAAAGAGAAAAGATTTACTTTGGATTCCAGTTCTGGAAGCTCCAGTCTGTTTTTAGGACTGGGTTCCAGTGTTTTGAGTCCTGTAGTGAGGCAGAGGCTTAATAGTGAAAGGGGATGGTAGAAATAAGCTGCTCATCTCTGAGGGAAGATGAAGGAGAGGAAGAAGAAGAAGAAGGGGAGGAAGGGGAGGAGGAAGAGGAAGAGTAGAGAACAACAGAGATGTGTAGACAAGTGGAAGGGGATAAGAGGGAGGAAGGAAGGTAAGGGGGGTTGGAAATGATCAAATATGTCATAGGCATGTGCCCATTATTCTGTAAACTAATAAGCACTAATAGAAAACTGATACAGCTATATTAAAATCACGTAATGCTAAAAGTGATAAAAAGTCATTTCATATTGAGAGGCTACATTTCAATTTAAATATCTCTATAAAAGTTTCTGAGTTTTAGCTAGATTAGTGAGCTATTTTCTTATAATAGCTGTCTGGATTTTGAGAACTGTAGTCTTCTTTTCTCACTTTATTTCTCATCTCTCAGTATCATTCGTTTTCTGTAAAGCACTTTGTCATTTATTTTCTTGTAAGGCTTCTTTGCAAATATAATAAAATCAATTTTAAAGAATTGTCTGTAATTCCACCCTCCTAATAATACTTTTTTTTTTTTTTTTAACTTTTTCTTACTTTGTCCCTCCATAGCCCTAGACCAGAAGCATATGTAGTTCAGAGAGCTGAGATTACAGCCTGGACTAACATTTTGGCATTAACTTAGATTAGCATAAACTTTGTTCATGTTGCATATAATTATGGAAGGTCTTCTCAGTCTCAAAACTATGGACATTTTACCCCAGATATTTTCTTGTCAGTGCACGTTTGGAGTACACAGTGAGGACATTCACTATAGGGAGTTGGTGTATGCACATACTACCCTTTAATTCATTGTACGTTCCTTCTTCTTCCTTTCTCTCCTCCATCTCTAGATCCTTTTCCCACGTGCAATAGATATATCTCCCTGATTCCTCTTATTAATCATTTTGTTTGTTAAATTATTTATTCATTGAATTCCTCATGTAAGAGAAACCATACAATATTTAAACTTGTGGTTCTAGTTTATTTAACTTAAGTTTATAGTCTTAAGGCTTATCCCTTTTCTTTCAAATGACTCAAATTTATCCTTATTTATGCAGAGTAGTACTTCATTGTGTATAAATAGCACATTTTATTTATCCATTCATCTGTTGATGGACATGTAGGCTACTTCTAAGATAAAGCTGTTGTGAGTTGTGATACTATAAACATAGGTATGCATGTATCACTGTAATACGTTGTCTTTAACTCTTCCAGGAAGATATCTAGAAGAAGAATAGCTGGGTAGAACAGAATTTCTGTTCTTAATTTTTTGAGAAATTTCCATACAGCTTTCCATATTCTTGAACTGGTTTATGTTCCAATTCCACATAGAAGGCTCCCCTTCTCCTCATAGCTTTGTCAGCATTTGTTACTATTTGCTTTTGTGATGATAGCCATTCTTTCCAGAGAAACATGGAATCTCAGTGTTTTTATTTGGATTTCTCTAGTGGCCAGGCATGTTGAACAATTTTAATGTGTTTGCTAAGCATTTGAATTTCTTCTGAGAAGTGTCTATTCATTTTAATTGCCCATTTTTGATTGAGTCTTTTATTTGGGGGTCTCTAAATTTTGAGTTCTTTATATATTTTAGATAGTATTCCTCTGTCCAAGAGGTAAATAGCACATTTTTCTCCCATTCTCTAGTTTGTCTCTTTACTCTATTGGTTGTTTCCTTTGAAGTATAGAAAATTTTTTAATTTGATAAAGTCCCACTTGGTGATTCTTTTTTTTTAAATTGAAATCTTTATTGGTACATTACATATACACATCATAATTGCACTCCACAATGGGTATTTGTACCAGTATAAAACAAAACTTAATTCTCATTTTTTCCCATAGCCCTACCCACCCTCTATACATAAAATTTGTTTCCTTTCTTTTTTGTTATAATCTCATTATTTTCCCCTTCACTCTATTTTACTTTGAGTGTTTTCTATTTCACAATATATAACATACAATTCTAGAACTCACTTACATCTTTATTTTCTCATACCAGAGAAAAGATGCAATATGTACCTATCTGTAACCTATTTATTTCACTTATGAGGATATCCTCAAGGTATGTCCATTTAAGTAGAAATGATTCAAACTTATCATTTTTTATGGCAGAGTAATACTGCATTCTATAGAAGAACCACAACATATTTATCCAGTCTCCAGTTGATGGACATTTGGGTTGTTTTCCAAGATGTAGCAATCACAAACTGAGCTGCTATAAACATGGGTGCACATATGCCACTGTGATATGAGTCTTTTAATTCTTTTGTGTATATACCTACCAGGGCGATGGCCAGGTCTAATGGGACCTCCAATCCTAGCTTTTTTTTAAAGGATTTTTTTGAGACAGGCTCTCATTTTGTAGTTCAGGCTGGCCCTGAGCTCAGCCTCAAACTCACATCACAGCAATCCTCCTGCCTCTGCCTCCCAAGTGGTAGGATTATAGGCATGAGCCACCACGCCCGGCACTGTGGTATGTGGTACTGGTTGCTGCTGGGCGTGAGTCTCCATGCCCAATATGGTATGTGGTTACCGCGGATCAAACCCGGGTCCTTGCGCTTGCAAGGCAGGTGCTGGAACCACTGAGCTAACTCCCTAGGTAGTCCTAGCTCTTTGAGGAATCTCCAAACTGATCTCCACAGGGACTGTACGAGTCTACATTCCCACCAACAGTGGAGAAGGGTTTCTTCTGACTTGATGATTCTTGATTCTTGTGTAAAACTGTGGGTTTCGTTAAAAAAAATCTTTACCTATGCCAAAATCTTCAAGAATTTTATCTATTTTGTCATCTAGCAGATTGTTTCTGTTTAAACATTTAGATCTTTGATTCATTTTTATTTTATTTTAATATAGTTTGAAATATGTGGATCTGGACGTATACTTCTGCATATAGATGACCAGTTTTCCAACCACCGTTTGTTAAAGAGCCTGACTTTTCTTCAGTCTGTATTTTTGGTTTTGTCTAAAATCACACTGCTGAATGTGCTTGGGGTTGTTTCTGCCTCCTCTGTTCTGCTCCATTGATCCACAGTTCTGTTTGTTTCACTGTGGCTTTGATTATATAACTTAAAATCTAGTGGTGTGATGCCTCCTGCTTTGCTTTTGTTGCCCAGAGTTGTTTTTTACTACACGGTCTCTTTTAGATCCATAATAATTTCAGGATTATTTTTCCCTACTTCTTCAAAGAATGCTCTTGATATTTTAATTGGGGTTGTATTCTAGTTCCTTTTTCAGAATATTATAGATTTCATTATAGAGGTCTTTCGCTTCCTTGATTAGGTTAATCCCTATTTAATTTTTCTTAATGCTATTGTGAATGGTATTATTTTCCTAATTTCTTTCTCAGTGGGTTCATTATTGGTGCACAGAAACATTATTGATTTTTTGGGGCGTCGATTTTGTGTTCTGCTACATTGCTGAATTTTGTTATTAGTTCTAGGAGTATCAGGTAGATTTTCTGGGCCTACTTGTAAAGGACAGTGTCATCTGCAAATAAAGCTTTTCCTTTATGTATGCTTTTTATCTCTTTCTCTTGTCTGATTGATCTGGCTAAATTTTCCAGTAGTATGTTGAACAGGAGTGATTATGGTTTACATTCTTGTCTTGCTCCTGATTTTAGAGAGTAAATGTTTAACTTTTTCCCATTTAATAAGATATTGGTAGTGATATTGTCATGAATGACTTTTATCAGACTGAGATAAGGTCATATTTTCTTATTTTAAGTAATAAATTCATTTTGGATTTTGTCAAAGATTTTTTCATTTATTAATATGATCATAAAACTTTTGTCTTTGCTTCTGTTAATATGATGCATTAAATAATTATTTGCTTTGAAGAGTTGTTCAGAGCATGACACGATTCCTGATCTTATATTGGATCATAGTAGGACCCGATACCCAGGAGTGATAGTCAAAAATGCCCTCAGACATTGCCAGCTGTTGTTCCCTGGGAGATAAAGTCATCCCAGGTTCAGAATCACTGAATTCTGAGAGTCATTTTTTTTCACTGCTTAACATTAAATACATTTAACCAATGACATATTCATCAAATTAGTTATTATTTCTGAACACCTATGTTCCTTTCCACATTTTGCCATTCTAAATTCTACTATAAGAAGCATTTTTGTAGCCATTTAAAAATTTTAGACTATTTATTTTCTTCATACTCCCTCACAAAGGGAGGAATGAGTTATAGAGCATCTGACCCTCCTACTGGAGCCTATAAGAAGGTTCCTAGACTGGACATTGGATTTTCCATGGACTCATGCTCTGAATTAGTCCCCTGCCAATTTAAATTACCTGAGTCATTTAGGACCTATCTGTGTCACTGAGAAAAGTGCTTAGTGACTTATACATTTTGGTCGACAAATTAGTTACCTGAGCTATAAATTACTGCAATGATCCATAAATCAGATCTATATTATATAAATCAAAGGACACTGACATTAGATGAGAATTTAAGAATACTAATTTATAAAGTGCATTATGATGAATTGGGCCATGCAGTAAAGGGACACTATGGTGCATCCATCAGTGCTTCTTCACCCGAGACGTTCAGTGCCCAGAGGGGCAGGAAAGGTTCTAGGAAGTAATTAAAGGCCCACAGACTGCACAGAAGGAGAATATGCAAAAACATCAGTGGTTCCTACAAAACAAAGAGATTGCTGGTGTGCATTTTAAGTTTTAAGAAATTTCTAAAGTGCAGTTTTTCTTTTGTGTGTCTGATGTCAGTGAGTGAAGGAGTTGATGCAGGTTTGGAAGGTAGGTAACCTTTGCTGTCTCCTGCACGTGCTGCTTCTCCTCCTGCTCATTCTGCTGCTTTGTATTCATTTCCAATTCTCATTCGCGGGGCATTCTCAGGGGCGCTCGTCCTCAGACCCCTAGTGGCTCAGCCATGGGCTCCCATTGCTCCCTGCTCTCTTTGATGGCTTATGTCTAGATTCTTTTTTTGCTGTGTTTGTTCTTCAGAGGGAAATAACAGTGTTTGTTTTGTCCCTCTTCGTGTTTCTAGCACTTAACACATGGCTGGTGCAGGAGTGTTTTTGGAATGAACAGGAGGAAGAAGGGTCCCACAGCTGGGGTGGGGGTCTGGGGTCTGGGAGCTACAACCCTGCTATTGGCAGATGCTAGATCAGTGATACATAGGGCAGTCATTTCTAAACATCCTCAGCTGCTTTATCAGAACTTATTAAAGGCTATAAGGAAAAAAAGCATATTCAATTCCACTCTAGGAGGGCTGAGGTGCGCACTACCATAACAAAGGCTTTGCAAGGACTTTGAGTTAAAAATCTTGAATGGCTTTAAACTGAGGTCTGACGTTCCAGAATAGAGGAGAGTACTTGGATTGAGAATTGTTCTGGATCTGAGCACCACCCTGACAACTACTGACTTAATTAAGTGTCTTATGGCCTCCCCTGTTTTACAAGGTGATGCTAAAAACAAAAGATTCACAGTCTTTTTCCAGGAAAAGGTCATACCTCCATGAGAATATGCAATCTTACCTGCAGCTGGAATATTAGAACTCTCTAGCACACAAAACAAGAGTTTATTTTTCTCCAGCTATAACCTGATTTCCTTTTCCTAGCCCTCAACGACACCTCAGGCAGATCCTGTAATCTATGACCTCTTTTGCTACAGCAGTGGTCATGTTGATGGTCGAGACATTCAAGTGGCAAAAGGTCTTTTCCAGACAAATTGCAACTTGAGCCTACTTCCTGTCCAAAGCTTACCCCTCCCATGCTTGGGCATGACCTGTGTAATTCAGTTCCATTTGTATTCTGTCTTCACCTTCAAGATCTTATAGGGGTGGGTAAGAAGAGGGAGAATTAGAAGGAATGGGCCAAACCCCTTTACTTACAGGGTTTGCAGATCTGGTTGCCTCTGTTCAGGGGGCTGCTGTGACCAGCTGTATCCAGTACCAGCAGGAATAGCCACACCCTTGCAGGTATATGCAATGAGAGATTTCCTCCCTGATGAGGTTCCTTGCCTCTGGTTGAAGCACTCCATGAATGACCTCTGTGTCCTCCATGCCTAGCTGCTCTCTATACTTTCCTTGCCTGCTGGGGTCCCTCAGCCTATGACAGGTTCACCCTGTTCTGCCACATTCTTTGGCTCTTGCCCCATGGGCTTCTCTGCTCAGTTTTCTACCTTTAGAACTGGTGGATGGCCTCCCTCCTATAAAGTTCAGGCCACCTTTGTCCAGGCCTCCCACAATAATCATCCAGCAACTGGGCAACTTTGGGGCAAGCTGGAGATGGCTGCAGTGCAGCCAATGTCCCACGGGAGAGGGATGTCCTGGCCTTTTTTTTTTTTCAGCATCTCCACTCTGGGTAGTACTCACCTTGCCCAGGTCACTCACCTCCCTTTTTGTAGCCCTATCCTTCAAGGACTCCTTCCCCCATAAATGGCCTCCTTTGACCTAGTTTGTATATAGAGGCAGGTGGGTGAGATCATGGTTACTAGACCACTTGCTTCATTTTGAACTATCATCTTGGTGGTCTCTTTGTAATTGGGTACATTTAACACTAGTGACCCTCAGCCTTGGAGATGATTCTGAACCAAGGGAGAAAAATTTCATTTACTTTCTGTTCAATCACAGCTGGGTGGCAGGCATCAAGTAAGACTGAAAATGGATTACACTTGAGAGGGTCTCTGCTGTGCTCAGGAGGTGGTCTGAGATGAGAAAGGATAGTGGGGCTGGGAGTATGGGAATGCTAGGAGTTGAGGCCGGGGTGGGCCTTGAAAGATTTTATTTTAAACTTAAGTTATTGTGTTGTGAAAGTAATACATGGTCCCTATTAAAAACAAGTGCAAAATAAAATTCTTCCCTCCAGCCTTAGTTCCCCAGAATGACCTTCCATAACAGTTTTCTCTATAGCCTCCCAAACTTTATTTTATGTACACACAACACAAATAACATGCATTTTTCAAGCACATCTCATGTGTATTGGCGTCAAGGATTTGGAACATTCATTCATCTAACATTTGTATGCTCTTGTCGCTTGGTATGACACTGTATTAGTCACCAAGGGCAAAGAGAGATAAAGGAATATTGCCCTGGAGTGGGGGAACAGGGATGTTGAGAATGGTGTGCAAGCTGCACTCTGTCTATAGGTGTCAGAAGGAAGGGTCTGCTGGGGCTGATTGCCAGCTTGCATCCTGCTTGCATCCAAGCAAGGGGTGCTGGAAAGCTTGAAGCCTTTTCCTGATCACAATGAAGGAATTGGCTCTGTGAGAAAGTTCTAAGTTTGCAGAGGAAACTGAGGGAACAGAACAGTGGAATGCTGGAGGGAGGCTGCTGCTGTGTTCATGGGTGTGTGTGTGTGTGTGTGTGGTGTGAGTGAAAAGAAGAAAAACTGCACACTAACAGCATGAATTGTGGGACCAGCACCTATGGGGATCCAGAGCACAACAGCTGACCCACCTGAGATAAATGGAACAAGTGCCAGGGCGCAGGGTATAGCCGGTGTCATGATGTTGGACTTCCTTCTATGGATGTGCTTTTCCAGGTTTTCTGAAGGTCAGCATCACTCTCCTGCTTAGAAACTTTCACTGCCCTGTCTTCCATTTTCTTGAGGGGAAAGAAATCTCAGACTTGTTTGGAGGACACACTTAGTAATTTTTCTATCACTGGGATGGACAAAGCACCAAACACCTGTAACTGAATAGAAGAGATATTTATTTTGGCTTATAGTTTCAGTGGGTTCAACCCATGGCCAGTTGGCTCCAAGGCAGTAATCCCATGACAGACATGGCGAGCGATGCACTGCGGCAGTGAAGCAGAGAAGAAGGGAGCTGGAGATGAGAAGACACCCTTCTAGACAACAACCCCAGTGATCTGTCCCTGCAACCAAGGCCACCTCCAAACAGGATTCTTTTGAGATCTATTTAAAATTAGATAAAAACAGACATATAAGGAGATGTCTTTGAGAGCTGATCTTTGTCCATTGCTCCTGCCACATTTCCTGGCCCTTGGGCATTTCTCAGACTCTCTCACATGGAACCACTGAGAATCTTCCAACAACTTGTCCTCATGGCTCTTCTGTCTTGAACTTGGTACATGCTGGTCTTTCAGTCTGGTGCTCTTCTGGGCCCAGTTGTAGCCTGCCACAGCTGCCCCTCTCTCTTCTGGACCAGCTCTTTCCTGGCTTCTACCCAAGGTGTTACTTGGGTGGCCTGAGAATTTCCTTCCAAAGTTACCATCACTCTTTTTTCAGTTGATGGTGGCATACACTGTCTGACACTGGCATTGAATCCTGAGGCTTTGCAAGCAGACACCAGAGAAGAGAGGAAGTCCAGGTAACCCAGTCCACACTAAGAGCAGGAGGTCTGCAGGAAAGATGTATTGTGTCTTTCTGCAAATTAAACTTTACATGCAGTGACAAACCATTACATGCTCTGTTGAGATAGAAAATGGCATTTTTCTCTAAGCTCTGTTATGTTTGAAAGTTATTTGAATAATAGTATACTTGCACATCCGAATCATTTCTTTGTAAGAATAACTCTATACCTTTGAAACACAGCCGTTCAGGATATACATGTTTAATCTCAATGGAATGTCATTTCATTTGCTAACATCCTTCAGCTTCAGTGTTTAACTGTGGTTAGAATTAATATGAATGAGCTTCTAATTGTGTTTTTGAATCAAAACCTGGGAAGAAAGTGAAAAATTTGCCTCTGAAAGGAAATATACACAGTACATTCTTGGTGCTCTGGAAAGCCTGAGATTGTAATAACCAAGCAGTTTAGGCCTTTGGAACCAATGTTCACTGTGTGAGTGATGGATGGATTTTCTTTCCTCAGGAAGGTAGGTGATGAAAAATAGTGACCTGATGCTTGGAGAGGGCCATCCTATGTGCCCCTGTTACCTCTATCTTTTGCTCTGTGAATCCATCATGTGCTTTTCCACTCTAATGCTTGTTCCAAACCAAACAGTAAAAACCTATCAAGTCAGGGCAAGGGAAGCTACCATTTGTATCCAGTTGTATTGACTTCCTCCTAACATGCTTTTTCTGCCTTTCTCTGTACTTTCTTTGATGGATGGTATAAAGAACTGATGGGTGAAACTTTCCATGGTATTTATGGTAGGTAGCTGGTTGGTAAGGATATTGTCCACTAAATCAGTAAACCCTACTTGAAGAGCCATATGAAAAATTGAAGTCTTGAATATGAGAAAGGCATTGTTTCATCTGAGAAACTACTATGTTTGATGTTTTTGTGTGGACAGATTCAATTTTGTAATTGATAGTTCTTCTTTAGCTGCCTGGAAACTCAAAGGCATATTTTCAGTCTAGCTTTTTACTAGCGAGTGACCCTGTGAACCCTAGATTTATGTATGCTGTCTTTTGATTCACCTTTCAATTTTATTTATATGTCTTTCTAATTTTATTGGATTTGTATTTATATTCTTATCTTTAGTTTTAGCTCTTTCTATCACACAGAATGATTGGAACCCAGCAGGGCACTTGCAGAAGACAGGTATTTATATGTGTTTATTCTTCCTGACCTCTGTCCTATCAAATCCATGCCATGGGCTATTCCTTCTGGCACCTTGAATGAAATCACTGTGAAGTTTTATCATTGTTCATGTCACTCTTAGGGAAAATCATACTTGTTTATTTTCAGTTGCAAATACAGTCTCATCTATTCAAAATTCTTTGGTCTAAGTTGGCACAAATACTAATTTCTTCTTAATAGTTGCAATGTCCACTTCCAAGTACTAACTAAAAGTCAGCATTACTTTAAGGTTGAGATTCTTGAGCTTCAAGTCTCCTGTAGGATGGGAAACCATGAAGAGCGGGGAGCTGTGGATGCAGGTTGGGATAAAAATAGGAGAAATGTTTAAAATAAAAATTAAAAATTATTATAGTAAAAAACATAGTTCCATTGGTCTCCCTCACAGTACTCCTTCTCACTTTGAACACACCTGTTCTGTCATTCTTGTCACTTCCTAAAGCAGTTCTGAAAGACTTTTGTGAGTGTCTTTCCGTGGTTGCCTGGATGTCCTGATTCAAAACATGTGCATCAGTTTCTGTCAAACAAAAATGCGATGGTATACCCTTGTCCATCTTAGTCACCAGATCTGGCATCATGTACTTTAGATATTTCTCAGAGTCAAGATGAGCAGGAAAGGTAAATATTTTGAGTTTATTTGGGACATTGAAACAGCCAAGAAAGCTTATCAAAAGACACTCATGAGAGAGCACCTCCAGCACTGCCTCAGAAGGTGGCAAGGACAATGGGATTAATGTGTTTGAACTGAAGGGGAACATTTTAGGGTGGGTTAATGATAATATATTTTTCACTAAAAATACATTAACATGTAAATATTCACTATATATTTAGATCATATCTTGTATAATCAGTGCCTAGGGTCAGCCTCTTTCTTTCTCTGAGAGGATTCTCCAGCTACTCACTTATTCCCAGACCACTTCTTTCTTCTTCTAGGTTGGGCAGAAGATAATGTAAGAAACATCTCACCTGACAGGTTCCTTTCTGAGGATGGAGAGTGCTCTTGTTTTTTTCAAAGTGGTTCACACAGTTTATACCTCTGCTCCATTGCAAGCATTGCCAGTTTTCTCTAACTATGTTGGTCATCCCTTTCACAGTTCTTTAGACTTAGTCATCCCAGCTGCTTCTGTACTAGTCACAGAGCAAAGATATATCCTATAAATAGATCTTACAATGTGCTTTTTGATTTTTCCGACTTCACAGTTTGGCTGTGGGCCATTTATCAGCCAGAAAAGATGAGCTCTTGAGGTGCATGAGGAGGGTCTGGTAAAGGGACTGTGGAAAAAAGGATGGTAGGATGAGGAAGAAACATAATAAGGTTCCCAGAATCTTCCTTTTCCCCTGAAAGGGATGGGAGCCAGAGTAATGGACTATGTATGGTAAAAGTAAGGACCCTGGATATGTGTGGTGGCTCTGAGGAACCAACTAGATCAGTGTCCAGGTAACTATGTGTATGCAAATCATGATCAGTAATTTTGATTCAAACCTAGGTAACTATGAAAGTGACTTTACTTGGAAGTAGGGTTTTGGTAGATATAATGGCATTAAGAGAACATTCTGCTGGATTAGGGTGGTTTCTAGTCACATATAACTGGCATCATTATAGGAAAAGAAAATGAGACAGACTGAAGACTAAAAGAGGCAGAAATCAGTCTGACACATCTATAAGACAAGGGACATGGAGGATTGTAGCCAGCCTGCAGAAGCCAGGAGAGGGGCATGGGACAGGCTCTGCCTCAGAGCCTTCGGTAGGAGCCAACCATAATGACATGTTAATTTCAGATTTTGCTTTTCAAAAGCTGTGACAGAATTCATTTCTGTTGTTTTAAGCTACCCAACTCTGTGATGATTTGCTGTGGCAGTCCTAGGGAACTAATACAGGATGGGAGAAAAATCCCTATACTTCTGTTTTCTTCTGTCAGGATGGTGACTATTATTGGACCTAACTAGAACTTAGAGAGCAAGGCTATCCCAGGAGGGGTTGTGCTTAGAGGTCAACTCCTAGGCACAGTTCAGGGTAGAAAAATGACAGGTGGTGGCAGGTAGTGGCTTCCATCTTCTTCAAGTTAAGATCTAGAGATGGAAAAGAATCAAACCTGGAGCCACTGGGGAAAAATGTTGCTTTGGCCCTTATTTTCTGTCTTTTATATCTGGCTCTGTTATGAGCACAAGCAACCTGTGAACACAGCTGGCTCCTCCAAACTGTGTCTTGGATGAGAACTTGACCTTCGTGGACAACAGTATGATAAATTGGTGAGAAGTGGTATATATATGCTGGGGAAGAAGATAATGTACAAGTTAAAAGGCTGGGCAGCCGTTCGACCTCATTTGTAAGCAGACCGATTCAAGTCAGCATAACACAGAGATGAATTAATCGCCACCCTTTGGTTTGGCATAGATGGAAGGGACTACTTACAAAGGTGGGCCATGTTAACCTACTGTTATTGTAGCAGATACCTCTGGTCATCAACTAAAGAAGAGAAAAGATTTATTTTAGCTCACAGATTTGGAGTTTTCAGTCCATTATCACTCACGCTGCTTTTGGCCTCTGGGGCACATGTGACTGCATGCATGTGGGTGTGCCTGTTGCGGTTGAAAGTAACACTTAAAAGTGAATGTGAGGCAGAGAAATACTATTTACCTCCTGGCCAGCTACAAAAGAAAGAGGGAAAAAGAGGAAGAGATTGAGATTGCACAGTTTTCTTTGAGGGCATCTTTCCAATGGACCTTAAATCTCCCCAGGCCCAAACTCCTACAGTGCCACTTCCAGTAGACCAACCTGGCGCTGAGTCTAATCAATGGGCCATTGAGGAACAACAATGTAGATGTAAATGGTAGGGTGGAAAAGCAGGGCAAGCACCTAGCAGGTGTGTATGATTCCCTTTTGTTAGGCTTAACTTCTCCTCATCTGGCCCAGTAAATACTGAGACACTGAAGGCCCAGGGCTGAGCAATGGTGGGTCAGGGTGTGTGGTGTGTCTGCACAGATCTTTACTGTACTGATAGAAACCGTGGGAGCTTTCACGTCCAGCATACTCAGCTGTATATGCCCCTAGTGTAGAACTAGTGCTACCATGAGAAATCTAACTGATTAAATCTCACTTGTTTTAAGGGAAGGGGAAGGGGAGGGTGGAGACTGATTGCTACGACAACATCTGCACTTTATTACAAATGCATCATCACTGTGATGCCACTGGGGAAGCCGACAGAAGTTTACCAAGAATAGCTGCAATGTGTGCTTTCACCATTTCTACCCGTGCCAGCTGATGGCAGTTTCCATCAGGCTACTGGAAACTCTGTCACTGGACATGACCAGCTAGAAGTGCCCATGAATCAACCTGGCCCTGGATTTCAGGGGGTCAGCCTGTAACCACTAGCTACTAAGTGTCTGGGCAAAGATCTAGTTTCCTGGCTAGAACTCTGAGCCATAAGTTTGTGCCATTTCTCAGTTTTCCATGTTGTTCTTCCTGTGTTGTGGCTGGCTTAATATCATGCCCTTCACTTACTGCCTTTGGCTCCCAGACTACTTGTCTTACCTTTTACCTCTATTATTTGCATCTCTCAGGGGGTGCTTCTTCTGTAATACTTGACTTGGGATCTGCTTCTGGGGGCAATCCCAACTAGGACACAGGGAAAATCTGCCTCTCAGCCTGTTTTCTAGACACTACCTTCTGGGGGTCAAGGATTGGTCTAATCTTGAACACTCACTCCCTGCTTTCTTATGTTGCGTTTATGAGTAAGCTGTCACTAGATAGATAACTTATAACTTCAACCTAACGCACATGTATCCAGCAATACTGTGTGTCATATACCCATAAGAACGAGCTCATTAAACCCTGATAGAAATTGTAGAAGATAGATATTATTACTCCCATGTCACAGAGGAGGAAGCAGGATCAAATGATGACACAGGGCTAGTCAGTGGCTCTAACCCAAGTCTCATTACTTACAATTACGCTTTTCCTCCTCTATATATGTACTTTCTGAGATATGCTTTCTATTTCTACCTTTTAAAAGGTTCCCATGAGAATTTTAGTTTAGTAACTGAGTCTTTTGTGAGAATTATTTGCTCCCTCCAATCTACAAAGAGGTATTGGAAGAAAAAGAAGATAAAAAAGAAGAGAAGAGCCATGCCATGATATTATGGGAAATATAAAGGATGCCAAGAGGAATCCTTTCTAGGAATCCTAGACTGTAGCTCTCACTTGGCAGTCTGACTGTGTTAGCTGTTAGCAAGGTTCAAGCACAGGGTGTGACAGCCCTGGCTTTGGGGAGAAGTTTAGAGGAAAGCCTCCTAAAAGGGTCAAATCAAGATCTCCTCAAAGTTTCCTCCATTTCATGCATCTGTTTGGCCTTGGAAGAGTCCTTTGATTGTCCTGTACTCCTCTTATTTTTGTTAGCTGGGCATGATCTCTTTTAAATTCCTCCATCTTCATAGTCCCAGTGCCTGTGTATTATACTGTTTTGATCTCATGGTGCATGGCCAGTGAGGCCAGGGCTGGGGTGAGAATCATGCCTTTACAGCTCCCTACATTACTTGTGCACCAAGTTAGGCCCTACTGCAAATTCCACCCAGTGTGTCTTCAAAACCTTGGCACCTGTGGGGAAATGGAGTTTTTAAATTGCCATTAACACTGACCTTTCCAAAAAAGTCCAGAAAGATGCAAAGAGGATTTGTCTCTCAATTTCAACCCTGTAAACTTCAGCTGGAGAGCTGCATTTGGGGAGCTTGTTCTTCTTAAGCCTATTATAGAAATAATACAGCTACATAATTGTAGTAGGAAAATGAGATTTTATTCTGTATCTGTGATGGCCTTGAGGGGAAATAAAAGCACATGGAAAATTCTGTACTTAGGAAAAATAACTAGAATCTCCCTGAATGCTGTGTAATTTAGCTGTGAGGATCTTTGAAAAAAATAGTGTATTTATCTTAAGCCCGTAAAGAAATGTTTTCATGGAGAGATTATGCTATTGAAATTTATTTTAAGGAATTAGTTAAAGGACATTGGTTTCTTTTACTTCCCATTAATCAGATTCCATTTGATGTTACTTTAGTTTCTCTTTAGTTATGGGTAATTATTTTAAGATAGCTGATTGCTTGCTATAAAGGGTTGGATTTTTATGTTAGAAAACTATTTCAAATGATATGTTGGCCTTAAGGCTGCAGGGGAAGCCTGCGACCACTCCTGCAGGCAAATCGCTTTAAAGTCGATTGGGCTTGGTCTGGGCTGTGACAGAGAGGAATGAAAATGGTGAAGCTTAGAAGGCTTGGCTCCCAGGCAGACTCTTCTTCACATTCAGAGGAGATTTTAAAGGTAGCAGCAGAGTGGGTTGAATCTCTGGGTGAGGTGTAAGACCAGGCTACTTTGGGGAGACTTAGGGTCAGACATCTTGCTGTAGAGGGACATTGGGCTTCATCTCACAGCATCTACTCCTTGGGCTTCTCTACAGCTTCCTCCTGCCCAGGACCCCAGAGACAGCTAGATAAGAAGAAAAATCCTTACATGCCCCCATGTTTTTCTCTGGTAGAAATGATGTCCCTCATTTTCTCAAAGTTAAATGTCAAGGCAGAATGAAGGGTAAACAGCCAGGAGCATGGTGACATGTACAGGGAGACTCACATGGCATAGACAGAGGTGACCTGGCATTGATCTGATCTGATGGACAGGTAGTAGGACCTGTGGACCAG
>PVIR01008408.1:0-33205 GCA_004026965.1 Petromus typicus
AAGATATTTGCAACATATAAATCAATGGGAAAAAGAAAACCAATTGAAAAGTGAGCAAAAGATTTATATATGTACTTCATAGGAGAGAAAACATAGCTGGTTGAAAAGCTCACTACAAGATGCCCAGTGTCATTAGTAACTAGGAAAATAAATTAAAATCACTCATATATTTCCACTGTAACATGCTGCTAATCATTTAAAAGTCTAACTATCAACTGCTGGCAAGGATGTGCAGTTACTAGAATTCATATAAAATCCAACAACTTGGCTTTAGTTAGTACAACAGAAAATATACATGCTTAAAACCCAGAATTACATTTCTTGGTATATGCTACAGAATCTTGTCATGACAGATGTAAGCAGACATATATAAGAATGTTCACAGAAGAACTATCTGTAATGATAAAAAACTAGAATGGAGTGAAATGCCCATCTCCAAGAAGAAGGGCTGAGGAAAAAGGATTATACTCGTGGCAAGAAAATGGAGCCACAGAGCTTTCTCCTCTTCTCTTCTCTTTCCCTTTCTCTTCTTTCCTTCCCTTCTTTAGGAACAGTATCTCACAAAGTGGCGCACGCATAGAACAACCAACACCAGACCAGGAAAGTCAGGCTGGTCACACCACTCCTCCTGCCTACATTGTGCCTGGCCCCACTTACATAAAGCACCAGGATCAGAGTTTATGTCGTCTTAAATGGTGTGGCATACATGACAGTTGACTATGCACCTGGGTTTTTTTTCCTTTTTGAGACAGGGTCTTGGTATGTTGTCCAGCGTGTTTAAAACTTGTGATCCACTTGTCTCAGCCTCCCACGTCACTGGGACTACAGGCATACATCATCACATCTTTTTATACGAGATATAACTTTTACAGAAATTCTTTTGTAACTTTTCAATGTTTACTAAAAAAAATTTTAACCATCCAACTTTATTAGTCATTTCAACCCCACCGCCTGCCACCCACCCATTCATCCATCCATCCATTCATCCATCCATCCACCCGAAAGAGGCATTAGAAGGGACCCATCAAAGGAACATATAGGACACACATGGACACACCTAAGAGTGGAGTTCAGGTACTCAGAGAAGTGAGGCATCCAGCAGCCTACATCCCTGGAGCCACCAAGCTGCCACAGCTCATTCCCACTGCTTCAGCCACACTGGGTCACCTGCACCTGCTAGGAGACAAGCCCACACTTCAGATCCTAGTATGGGATTTAGGTCTGAGGCATTCCCTTCTCTGTCTTAGCATCACTGTCCTCTTACATGTTGTGTTCCCTAGGGAAGTAGAGTGGGAAATGGCTTCGGAAATGGCCCTCCTCAGAAGTCATGCGTGAGCTGGGCAGGGTGTTGAGACCCTGCTCCCAGGTTTGTCTTCAAATTTACCCATATCAACTTAAAAGAAGCAGTGCTGTGCTTTTACACACCCTAAGAAGGATTTTTTTATAGGTGTCAAATTAACAACAGGACAAGCCACTCCAGCAGTATTAAGTCTGTCTGTCATGCACACATATGGAGACACAAAGTGTGGACCCTACCTCATGCAAGTGTTGGCCAGTGTTACTCGCTGCACTGTCTTCACTCCTGTTGGTCGGACACTCCTCCTGGCAACCCCATACCTGCACTGATGGCTGTTGGGGTTGACTCAAGGGGATGAACCTTGGAGAGGACCTTGGAGGCAACTAGCATATAGAGTTGAAATGCTCACAACTGCACCAGTGCTAAGCCCTTGGTAAGGCTACAGTGGCCCTATCCCACACACATTGGCACTGGCAAGGGCAGAGTTCTCTTTGAGACCTGAAGCTTTTGCAATGAATCTAAGGTTCTACATTCTGGAGAAACTGAGAAATTGTTCCATTCTGGAGTCAAAGATATTTTTATCTTTGCCAATTGCAGTAAGAAGCTTTAAAAAAAATTCTTGAAATAAAAGAACCATCTATCCAACGTGCACAATAGCTGGTCTTATCTTTCAGATTAAAAATAGTTCTTCCCATGTACAAAAAATGAAGACACAACTGAGGACTCGCCATCAGGCTGGAAAGAAAAGTGAGGGAGTGTGAAGGGTCCCCGGACAGCTTCCAGCTCCCACAAGGTCAGCATACTGGACGCAGCTTTCCACAAGAGGCGCAAGACACAGCAATGATGGCAGCCCCTGCTCTTAAACCACCTACCTCTGCCAACAAGTCACCCTTCTCCCCTGTTAGTGGCAATGCACATCTGCTCCCCAAGATCTCATCATTCTTTTATCTTCTGGGCTGCCAAGATCCAGAGCTGAATGGGGTGTATTTCTTTGGGAGGAGAACAGACACACACAAGGACCAGGGCAGTGAGGTGCAAAGTATGCATATAACAACCAATACCAGGCCAGGAAAGTCAAGAACTAGAAGCAGCCACCCTCTGACTGGAAGCAGAGCCCAGCAGTTCCACCTCTGAACCCAGGTGTGTTCTGTGACACATGTGCAGAAGCAAAAGTGACATCAGACAGTGGAGCAAGCATGGCTGTTAAGGAGAAATGACCCCCCACTTGCCTCTGGATACTTTGCCACACACAGAGGTTGGTAGTCCAACTCCTTCAGCTTCTCATCCCTGCCTAGGTGCTGGACTCACCTACCTGAAAGGAAAACAAAGCTCTGCACGCTCACTTCAGCCCCTTCCTTCTAGGGGTCTGCTGCCATGGGAAATACATGTTCTCTGACCTCTGCCCAGGACAGGCTCTTCCACCCACCCTCAAAGACAGGCTTCTCTCAGAGGCAATGTTCTGACTCCCATCTGCCACTCTGTTCAGACTCGGGGAGGAGAGGCAGTATTTAGAAACCTCCAACTGAAGTCCTCCCAACTAATTCCTTTCTGCCCACCAAACACTTTTACACTATTTTTTAAAAATTGGATTTACTGGGCTAGAGTTTTAGCTCTGTGGTTCTGGTGTCTGCCTGGCAAGTGCAAGGTCCTGAGTTTGATCTCTGGTACCACATATCAAAATGCCAGCACTCAGCACCACATACCACAATGCCGGGCCTGGTGGCTCATGCCTGTAATCAATCCCAGCACTTGGGAGGCAGAGGCAGGAAGACTGCTGTGAGTTCGAGACCGGCCGGGGCTATAATAGTGAACTACAAAGTGAGACCCTGTCTCAAAAAAAAGGATTTGACATATTTAACTATGTACAATTTGAGCTTTGTTTTCTCAGCAATTTTTCATGCCTACATACAATAAGCAGACATGTATGAACAGATATATATGAACATCAGCTTGTCCAAGAGGGAACTCTTGATCTTCACTATTTCTCAAATTAACCTCTTCATATTAATAAACATCATTTTCATCTACTCCTCAGTGCATACCCAAACTAGGAACTCTCCTTGCCATTATTTTACTTGCCTCACCCTATTCAAGGCCAGCTCTGCCATTCCCACCTGGAACACGCTTTCTACACCTCCTGACTGATAGCTTTCATTCTGACCCATCCCACCCCACTCTTGCCATCTTCCTATCACTTCTTCCACAAGTACTCCACAGAATCCTGCCTGGATTCACAGCTTTCCCTCTCTATCTCCTATAACATATTTTCCATACTGCATCTTGCAAATAGCTATATGGAAAAAAAAAGTCAAGACTGATATTACTATTTGAAATTCTTTAATGGCTTATCGGGTCCCTTGCATCAAAGTCTACTAAGATGTACAAGAGAAGGGCCCTGGTCCAAGAATGCCACAGACTGAGGGTCGGCCCTTTCCTCCTCTTGTATAGCTGCTGAGTGTCTCATGCAGATACATTCAAGGGACAGATGCACACAAAGCCCCCAAATAAGAGTGGACCAAGCAGAGGTCCTAAGGAAGGCCATGCTCGTCACCAAAACCTCACCCCTTAGTGCCACTGCTACTCCTCTGCAACCTCCTCCGAGTTCTGTATACTCCAGATACACTTCTTCAGGTTTCCCGGCAATGGGAGATCGTTCTAAACCAGGGGCTCCGCACAGGCTGGTCCTTTGGCCGGGGCCAGGGCTGGGGGAGGGATACTCCCTCTTCCTTTCTGAGATCAGAAACATGAATCTTCAGATACACCTCTCTTGAAATTAGGCCTTCCGTTATAACTTCTCAATGCACCTCACTCTTTTCTTTATTGCAATTACTATGATTTGAATTCATTTAAAGGATCATCACAATCTATTTTTCATAGATCTAAAATTTATTTACTGCTATAGTTCTATCATCTAGAATATTTAACACTGTGTAAAATACTTCAATACATATTTGCAAAAGGAATGAATATAAGGAAATATAACATTAGTTTGTTTATCTTTTTAAGAAATAATTTGCCAGAAGTGGTGACATACACCTATGATCCCAGCACTATAGACTGAGGCCAGAGGACTGTCTGTTAAGGCCAGGCGTGGGTATATAAGGGAGCTTAAAGTGAACCTGGAGTACAGAAACAGATCTGCCACTTACACATTCAAGAAGTTACGCATTCAGCATAATCTCTTTTTATTTTGAAGATCAATAATCTCACAGGACAGCATAAGAAATAGGAATGAACAAACGTACATGTGTGGTCCCAGCTACTTGGGAGGCTGGGGGTGGCAGGATCACTTGAACTCACTTCAAACTAGAAGTTCAAGACCAGGCTGGTGAGATCACATATCAAAGTCTAGCACTAACTATCAGGACATGCACCCGAACAAAGTAATACAGTTTAATCTAAAAATATGAGGTGCCATGGATGATGCCTTTCAAAAAGGAACTAGTCCATGTCAGGTGAACAGCAAAGGCCAGATTAATTCATATACCTCAGTTAGGATGCTTGCAGAACTAGGGAACTACATAAACCAGAAACAATTTAAATGAGTCCTTTACTAACATCAAATTATGTATACACTAATACCTTGGTAAAAGAAAAACTATGAAATCCACATTTGGCTTATAGCCCCTAGGTTGCTTTAGGACAGGGCTGGTCACTGGAAAGACCAAGTTGGGATTAGGGGTTTTCATTCCAGGTTGGGGAGAGGGGTTGAAGATTAAACTGATCATGTATGACCAATAATGTAATCCATCTTGCTTATATAATAAAATCCCCATTAAAAATCCAAATGCCTCAGTTCAGAAAGCTTCTGGATAGCTGAAGCTGGATAGCTGGAGGCCTACAGGAAGGCAACAAACTGAAGTGATCCAGGTGCCAGGAGGGCAGTGATAGAAGTTAACAGACTCAGCACCCTTCTGGACCTCACCCTATGCATCTCTCCATCTGCCTGCCTATTTGTTGCCTGTTAAACATAGTCACTAGGTGCAAATACAGTGTTTCCCAAGTTCTATGAGCCATTGATCACACCTAAGAACAGGTCACAGGAAGCCCAGGGTCAGCCATTCTGGCAGCTCACACCATGAGGACTGAGCCTTCCACCTGCAGGGTCTGATGCCACCTTTAGCTGCTGTCACTGCTGCAGAACTGCCTGCCTGCTGGTTGGAAGAAAATGCCATACCTCGAGGCCACGCAAGTCTTCTGTGTTGATTGTGGTGGTGTGAGAATACAGAAACAAAAAGGTATTTGCTTTTCTATATACTATGTACATTAAAGTTAAAACTACTTCAAAGATGAGGGGTATTACGATCCCGAACTTGAAACTATAGTACAAAGCCACTGTGATAAAAACCGCATGGTACTGGCAAAGCAACAGACCCAAGGACCGGTGGAGTAGATTAGAAGATCCAAAAACAACTTCAGACACACTAAGCTATCTCATTTTTGACAAAGGAGCCAAATACCCTCAGTGGAGGAAGGATAGCCTCTTTAACAAATGGTGGACTTTAACAAAAACTGGACTTTAACCTGACAAAAGCTAAAGCTAGACCTAGTTCTTTCACCATGCACTAAAATAAAATCAAAGTAGATCAGGGACCTAAATATTAAAACAGACACACTAAACCTGCTACAAAACAGGTTAGGTAAAACTCCTGAAGACATTGGTTTAGGGAAAGATTTCATGAACAAATCCTCTATAGCATGAGAACTGGTAGAAGAAATTGATAAATGGGATCTCATCCTATTGAGAGGTTTCTGCACAGCAAAAGAAACCACCAGCAAAGCAAAAAGGCAACCAACAATATGGGAAAGAATCCTTACCAGCCGTTTCTCAGACAAAGGGTTACTATCTAGAATATATAAAGGGCTTAAAAAAATCAGTCCACCCAAATTTAATGACTCAATTCAAAAATGGGTATCTGAAATTAACAGACATTTTTCAGAGGAATAAGTAAAAGCAGCTAAGAAGCATATGAAGAAATGTTCAACATCACTAGTCATTTGACAGATGCAAATGAAAACAACATTAAGATTTCATCTCACTCTACAAAGAACGGTTGCTATCTCAGAATTAGCCAGCAACAAATGTTGGCGAGGCTGCAGAGAAGAAGGAACCCTTCTCCACTGTGGGTGGGAATGCAGACTCGTACAACTCCTGTGGAGATCAGTTTGGAGATCCCTCAAAAAACTACAATTAGAGGGGCCGGGGAGTTAGCTCAGTGGTTCCGGCGCCTGTCTTCCAAGCGCAAGGACCCGGGTTCGATGCCCGGTCACCACATACTATACTGGGTGTGGAGACTCACGCCCAGCAGCAACCAGTACCACATACCACAGTGCCGGGCATGGTGGCTCACGCCTGTAATCCCAGCACGCGGGAGGCAGAGGCAGGAGGATTGCTGTGATGTGAGTTGGAGGCTGAGCTCAGGGCCAGCGTGAACCACAAAGCGAGACCCTGTCTCAAAAAATCTAAAAAAAAAAAAAAAAACTACAATTAGAGGCGCCATTTGACCCTGCTATTTCTCTGCTAGGTATATACACAAAAGAATTAAAAGATTCATATCATAGTGACGTATGTGCACCCATGTTTATAGTAGCTCAGTTTGTGATTGCTAAATCTTGGAAACAACCAAAATGTCCATCAACTGGAGACTGAATAAAAAAACTTGTGGTTCTTCTACAGAATGGAGTATTATTCTGCCATAAAAAATGATAAGTTTGAATCATTTATACTAAAATGGACGTACCTTGAAGACATCCTCATAAGTGAAATAAATAGGTTACAGATGCATAAATATTGTATCTTTTCTCTGATATGAGAAAATGAAATGTAAATGAGTCCTAGAATGTATATTGTGAAATAGAAAATATTCAAAGCGAAATGGGGTGAAGGGGGAAAAACAATGATATAACAAAAAATAAAGGAAACCAAGTTTATGCATATAGTGGGTGGGGGTGATTGGGTAGGTAGGGGTATGGGAAAAAAGGAGAATGTGTCATACACTGGTACAAATTCCCATTGTTGAGTGCAATCATGATGTGTATTATGTAATGTACCAATAAAAATTTTAATCATTAAAATAAACTACCTCAAAGGAAGATCACAAGGTAAGAAACCTCTGAAAATGGTGCTCATTTTCTCTATCTACAATCTAGGGGACAACAGGAGTTCAAGATCCAACTTACCACCAGGACTGACCACCACCCACTTCCACTACAGCAATTCTCTGTAGTACAGTCCAGGAAAAATCCTTGATTTCTCTATTCAGAACCCTTAACAGCTCAGAGACAGAAAGCAGAAAGAGATTCATGCTATCAGAAGACCCAATTTGCATTTCTTCATGTTCTATAATCCCAACTTCCAACTTCTAATTCAAGGCCATGACTGGCCAAGAAGCCTAACAAAAGGCATGATCAAAAATGAGTCAAAAGCTGGGTGTGGTGGTGCACACCAATAAAACCAGGGCTCAAGAGGCTGAGGCAAGAAGATCCCTGAGTTTAAGGCCAAAATGAGTAGAAAACTAGCCTGGACTATAAAGCGAGACTCTGTCTCAAAAAACTGGGGTAGGGGGTGAAGGATTTTATTTAGCTCAGTTGTACAGTGCTTACCTTGCATGATGAGGCCCTGAATTCAATTTCTAGTACCTCTCTACACATGTATCTGAGTCAGATATACTCTACAGAATTCCACACTGTATAATTTTGAAAGTTATTTTCTTGCTCTTCAGATTCTAGAAATATGGCAGTTTTGACAGCTATACACAGATGAGGTCACCTCACTACCGACTACTCAATACTCCCTCATTGGCATCCTGTGAATGAATAGCTCACGTCACCTCCCCTTTTCATGGAAAGCATGGAAAGTCCAGGTGACAGGATGGCTCCAAGGACGGAAAGAGCAAAAAGAAGCTGCACACATTCCCATCTGCCAGAGACTCTACCAAGAGGAAGGTGTGCCCATCAGTCCTGGTCTCAGCCCACCTGCAGCTAGAGAACGTTAATGAGCAAGTAGAAGCAAGGGTGAGGAAGGAGGCCTGCGCAATGCACTGACTCAAAACAAACTAGAAAAAGGGCTGGAGTATAGCTCAGTGAAAAGGCATGGGATTTAATAACCAGGACTGGAAAGAAAAGTAAGGACAAGTCTCATCTCTTCAATATAGTCACCCAACTGCTTCAGGAGATTATCACCATGATGAAATACAATAAAATACATAACCTGGTACTGTGAGCCATAAAATCCATCACAAGTCACATATTGCACCTTCATACAACAGTTACCCAAAGAGTTAGGCATACATGTTTTTTTTGCTTTTTCAGCAGGCTATGAACACTTTACGGGAAAAGAACACATGGTACTCATTTGAATATCCTCAGTATGTACCAAATGTGTCTTTTGCAAAGCAACTCAAATGTCTGTTGGGTGACTGGCTAGGTAAATAACTAAATGTAAATAAAATAAAAAAGAAAACACATTTTAATGGCCAAGCATTCCAAAAGCATTCAATGTGGACAGTTCTTACTAATCCTAAAGCCATAGGTAAGATGCCCAGAATTTCCCTGAGTTGATATTCCTACCCCCCGATATCAACTACTAGGAAACTATACTATACTATACTATACTATACTATACTATACTAGGTTTAATAACCCCCAAAGAATGAGCAGTTTCCTCTTTGGCCTTGTTTGCATTATTGGTTCAGGGAAAAAGGAACCTCTCTGGCTCAGCTGGGCAGGCTGAACAGGAGAGAGAGGAGTGAGGAAAGGTGTACTGAGAAGACGATGGGACTAAGGCCAGAATGCAGGCTTGGGGAAGACAGTGGCAAACCTGTGTGCTCCTTGTTTCCAGGTGGCACAAATTGGAACCCCAGCTTCTAGAGTGTAATTCAGGTAGTGTTTCTATTTGTGCCAGAACTCAAGTGGATGAAGCTAAAGTACATGACACGTACATGCTTTGAGGTCTGAAAAAAGCGTTGACACTTTTGGCACAGCCCTATTACCAATCAATCAACTAGTGATGGAATCGGGGAGGAATGCAACTGAATTCTAAACACTGCTTAGCTACACAACATTTTTTGGGGGGACAGGGTCTCACTATGTAGCCCAGGTTGATCTTGAACTCACAGTGACACTGCTAACTCAGCCCCCCAAGTGCTGGGGTTATAGGCATGTACCACCATGCCCAGAGTACATGGCAGATTTTTATCTCCCTTTCAGCTGTGTCTAACAATGACAATTTAGCAGCAGTCTAATTGATCTGGTTTAATTTTAATAGTATTCAAAGGTGAAACAAAAGTCCAAAGTAACTTGAAATCTTTTTATTGAGAAGACATTAACACAACATTAGCCATTTTCAAGTGTACAATTCTGACCACTTAGTACACTTATGCTGTGTATAGGCATCCCGTCTATCTAGTTCCCAACACCCACCATCTTCTAGAGACCCCATCCTCTCCAGTACATGATCCAAATTCATTTATGAGTGATATTTATTGTGATGGGTTAAGTTTTTTCCTCAAAGTAACCATTTATTCATTTTCAATAGCAGCTTTATACTTTAAAGGTAAGGGAAAATTCCAAAGGTCACAGGACCACAAGTATGTTTTCCAATTCATCATGTGACTTTATACATACCTAGTAAGACAGCTACTGGACAAAATGGTCTTCGTCTTCCCTGGGAGGAAATAAAAGGAACTAACTCTAATTGAATGCTATCACGTGACAGTCACTGTGTGTGAAGCAGCAAAACACAGCAGCCAAGACTAGCACCCAGGAGCCTCTTGCAGCAAGTCTAGCAGCACTGTGCTCTCGGAGAAAGTAAGGGTTGCCTCTCACACATTATCTAGGGACAGCAAGGGCACTCGCGCCATGGCGGTGCATGAAGGACAATGAGTTTGGGTGCTCAGAGGGAGGCCTGACACTTAATGGAACTGAGTTCATGTCACTGTTGTCACTGCTTGCTTATCTACTTATTTATTAACAGTTTTCAGTGCTGGAGACTGAACTCCGGGCCATGTACACGTGAGGCACACTCTCTACCTAATGACCTAGCCCTATTAACCATGGCTCCCGTATTTTCTACTTCACCTCTGCAGAGAGGCTGTGGCCCTCACTTTATAGTGTCTAAGAGAAGACAGCAGGAGTCTAAGTCTCACACCCAACTTGAGTTCTGTTTGCTCAGCAACTGCATCATACAGCACAGTTTCCCTGGACTCCAAACTCGGCGAGGCTGCAGGTGAAAACGTAAAAATCTCAACACATCTGAAACTCTAAGCAAGATGGTCACTGAGCCAGCCTTGCTACTGTTTATCTACACTTAGCACCTCAGTTCTCTAAGCCTTCAGGGTTTGCATTCCTACAACAGTCTATGTGATTCTTCTGGTCTTTTTCTCCTCCCTGGTCACTATTTCTTGCTTCTACAATCTCTTGTCTTTTGTTCTGAGTCAAGGCTCCTTGTTCTCTGATACACATTGAAACAGATCATCTTCAGGAAGGTGGCTTCATCCTTCAGCTTTAATTCAGCAACACAAGCAATTCTGAGCACCTATTCACACAGCACTATGGTGAAGATAGTCCTTGCCTTCAGGAGCCTCATCCACAAAGGAAGGCCTATTGCAAAGAGCAGCATGGATCAAGGACCTAGGACAGACACATTATCCTATGTGTCCTCTTGAGATCAGGAAAGATGAAAGAAAATGTATAGTATTGAACAGAAATGTAGGTTTTCGGGCAGGAAACTGCAGGAGAGTGGAAGAGGAGTACAAGAGGCCTGAGGTGCACAGAAGACTAGAGAAAGAAGGGGGCTCGAGAAGCTGACCCGAACTCCAATGGGCCTTGACCAGCAGGCCAAACAGTGAGCCATGTACTTGGCAGATCACAGCTCCTTGGAGCAGGGTCAGACACACATTTTCAAACTCCCCATTACAGAAGGCGTCTACACTTGGCCAAGCCTTCCTCCTCCCTGAAGTGGGTCTCAACCTCCCCAACCTAAAACAATATCCCATCTCTTAATTGATGGATGCATCATCTGGTGGCTACAACTTATCTGGCAATCATCACACAGCACTTCTGACATTGGTTACCAGTCTGAAATGACTTTCCTTCTTCTGTTTCTGTATTGATGCTATGCTTGCTTTAACCTGGAGTAGGTGTTACCCAAATCTGGATGATCACCAGGAAGTACCGAGGACCATAAGAAGAGATTCTTCACTGATGGCTGGAGACTAGCTTCCTTGCAGTACTGTCAGAAATCAATCAGCTACTACAACAAACATTTGTGCTTTTTACTTCACATATCAATAAGAAATTGGTACATCGACACGCGCTCCTGCTTCAGGAGAAAGAACCTTCCTCTACTTCGTACTTTATAAATATGACAGGTCTGAAATAATCTTGCACCTGTGTGCTAGCATACTTGCACAACTTTTCACAATTTCTCAGATAGGACTGACTGCCTGTACACCTCTCTTACTCATTTTCCTACAGAGTTCAATGTATCTACTATCCATTTATCCAAGTTCTTGGGGTTTTCTAGACACTGACTTTGTCATATTCATTGTAAGTATCTTCTCTAGTCTGTCATCCTGTAAGAGGGAGGCCTCTGGCACAGCTGCCCTTGCCTCTGAGATAACATCCATAGAGATTTACACCCTGCCAATTGTGCACTTCCCTAAGGACACTCCACATTTCTGTTCATGAAGCAACAGACTGACAATTGTACTCTGATGGTCTCAGTTGCAAGTTTAAACTGATTTCTAAAAAAAAGTTGAGAAGCTTCTCTTTCTGGTCTCTGAAATCATGTAAGATTTATTTCTCAATTAAAGACATGTAGGATAAATTTCATCTATAAAAATGGAGCTGCTGCTTAGACTACAGATACCTATTACAGATACGGGATATAGACGCAAACATTTTTACAAAAACAGATTGCATGCAGCCTAGGTAGAAAGCTTAACGAACAGAATGAGGTCATTTGTGTTCAAAATGCATACTCATATACGTTCAGACACAGTCTGAAAACAAAGACCAAACAGTAGTGGCCATTTCAAGTATAGGAGAGCAAGTGATTTCCATTTTCTTCTATTCATTTCTTGTATTTTCAAGGGGGAAAAATTACTACACAAACTAAATGCTGAGATTTTTAATGCAGTGGTGAGTGAGTCCATCAACCAGATTCACTTTTTTTTTTTAAGTTTTTTTGAGAAAAGATCTTGCTTTGTAGTTCAGGCTGGTCCTGAATTCAGCAATTCTCCTGCCTCTGCCTCCCTCCCAAGTACTGGGATTACAGGCATGAGCCACCATGCCTGGCACTGTGGTATGTGGTTCTGATTGCTGGTGGTAGTGAGTCTCCACACGCCTGGCTTTGTTGTATGTTGTTACCAGGGATCAAGCCCTGGACCCTGCCCTTGCAAGGCAGGTGCCAGAACCACTGGGCTAAATCCCTGGCCCCAGATCCACATTTTATTTTATTTTTTTCTTGTTGCTGTTGAGACAGGGTCTCCTTTTGTAGTTCAGGCTGGCCCTGAACTCACTATGCAGCTTGCACCACGCCTGGCAGCTACTTTTTTTTGGGGGGGGGGGGGCAGTCCTGGCGATCAAATTCAGGCCCTTGTGCTTCCAAGGTAAATGCAGTACCACTTAAGCTAAATCTCCAGCCCCAGATTCACATTTTAAGGAAGAAGAGCCAGTAGTACAAATCTCAAGAAAATAAAGGCTGCATGCTAAGGTATTTTTGGGGCTAAGTGGGTGTTAAGTCTCAGGTTATCTTCACATGGCTCAAGAAAAAATAAATGTTTACCTACAAGAAAAAAATAAATGTTTACCTTGGGAAGCTGGATAAAGGACACAATGGAATTCTTTATATTGTTCTCACTAATTTCAACTAAAATTATTTTGAACTAAATGATTTTACAAATCAAATTGTATATAAAATAGCCAAATGTTTTAAAATTACAATATTACATATACAAAGATGTTCACATGTCTGTGTCTGTGTGACAGAGAACAGCTGGAAATAATCAGAATAATTTGAGATTTCTACTCAATCCAAACAGACTCTAAAAAAACTGAAGAGGCATTGTTACATATATCACTTTAGACCAAATTTTCAGCTCAGGCAAAAATCAGGAGTCATATAAACTTTACAGGAGAAGAGGTGAAAAGACCCATGCCACAGATGTTTCACAAAACCCTATCATCTCCTCCAGAAATCAAGAGCAAACAAACAACCACCCAAAACTCAGAAAGCCATGCCTCAAAACAGCCTTGGCAAAATGGAAGCAGAACCCAGGTCAGACAGGAACTGTGGGTTCAAAGGGAAGTTAATGAATCCATGGTGAAGCCCAGAGAGTGCTGCACTCAGAGTTCCCATTAGGAAACCCACATCAGCACAGGCTCTTTTGGGGGTCAATTTCTGTTTCATAATTTGCGTATTTTTAGTACAGAATACAGAAATAAAGACACCGTGCTGGTCTTCACAGTAACCAAACAAACTTCCAGGACTTAATCTAAAGGAACCATGGCGACATTTTTCCCAAGAGAAAGAGACTGGGGGACTCTAGGACAATGGTCAACAGGAGATGCCATCACACCCTGTGCTAAATGACCAAGGTCAGCATGTCCACAGCCCAAGGACACAGAGGAATTACTTATCCTCTAGCCAAGGCATTCATTGTAAAAAAAAAATATATATATGATAACAGAATCTCTTTCCTTCTGCAAAGAGCAAGCATGGCCTCAACTCCAGCATTCTCCAAGGAGATTCTCTGGAAAGCACATTAGGAGGCCCACAAGTTCCCCTGACCTTGAAAGACCTGGGCAGGGATCACTCCGGGGCCACTGCACTGCTGTTTCTTCACCAGCACATAGGTACAATACAGCAAGCCTGCTGGGAGGCCTGGGGCAACAATGTCTATAAAATGTTCTCAACTGCAAGGACAAAAAAAAAAAAAAAGCTATAAATATGAGGTCAAAGCAGTATTAAAAAAAAAGAATCTTAAAGCTGCAATCATTTCTTTCTTTTGAAATGGAGAGCTGCAGAAGATCAAAGGAGTGCCACTGTTTGCTAGCTGCTGTGAAGATCTCCTCCCTCCACCTGGTAAAAACCTCAGGGAGAGGTGTACATGATTTTAACTTACACAAGTCAAAGTTTCCTGGGACACCTTGAATATGGGCACTTCCACACAGCCTCACAGTCTGTCACTGTCTGTATTGGAAGAAAAAGGCAGCCTTGGGAGAAGAGATACAAATGCGCAGAAGAAATATTGCTTCTCTATTCTCTGCCACTGGGCTACAGCAGCTTGACCAACAAAATGCTTAACCTTGGCTGTGTCAACCTTCTTAGCCATGAAAAATGACGGAGAAGGGGAAAGGGGCAGCATTAAGCTTATGGGGAATCAAACCTAATCAGAACTTCACAGTAACAAAGGGCACTAGAAACATTTCTCCTGTATCATATCCCACAAATCTGGCCAAGACCCCAGATTTTCATCCCAACTTTTAAGGAGGAAAGAAGGAAAAAATACTGCACAAAAGAATTATCAAGGCCCCAGCCCAGGATGCCCTGCTGTACAGCCAAATATTGAGAGGTCAGTTTTTCAGGGAGTCAAAAACCCAGCATGTGGAAACCTGCAGGCCTTTTATACAGTGGGAGGGGTTCTTATGACTACTGTTTTGCACTGAAGTCTGCAGGCTTCACAGATCATTTAAAGGTTTCTGAATCACAGAGAAAGGAGGGCAGAGTTGAGGAAATAAATCAAAAGTTCCTCAGGGATCCACAAATGCCTACTTGGAACAGGCTTTCAGCATGAATATCTTAAACATTAAACAACAGGGCTTTTCAAAATAAAAGCAGGGAAAAGATTCATTTTGTTATAAGTATTTTACTTTCTTTTTGGTTTAAGGATTATGTGTGCTATGAAAGTGACTCTGCTTCAGCATTGGAGGGAGGGATAGGATGAGAACAAAAGCCACAGAAATGCTGTCTCAGGGTGCCCCAAACAAGCCTAAAGTTTTTATAATGTTTTAAGGGTAAGATGTAAGCTAGGAGAAATGTGACATTTACTCCCTACTCCCTTCACTAAGAACTGAAATAGTTTGCTCACGGAAAACATTCTTGATCAGGCCTTCTTGAAGGCAGTGCCTCTGTGTGACACAGCACCCACTACTGTGACACCAGCAGAGGGGCACCGCATTCCAACTCAGAACACAGTGCTGGACCACACTGTCCCAGCCAGCAGCAGTCCACTGCCAAGTGACAGGAGACTAGGAAGCTCCTACAGGGGAACAAGTGAAGGGGCAAGTGGGACACTGTGCCTCCTCACCACCCTCAGGATTGTGAGGCTGAGAACCGTGTTGTCTAGGGTACAAGGCATGCAAGCAAGAAAAAGCCTCGGCCACAGGGCAGAGCTCCAGTCTGGCAAAGCTCACAGCAAACACCAGAGCCGTGATTTCACTTGAAAATGCAAGATACATGGGCAAGCCTGCACATACCTCTAATCTCAGCACTTGGTAGGCTGAGCCAGGAGGACTGTCACAAGTTCAAGGCCAGAATAGGCTGTACAGGTAGACCCTGTCTCACTCCCACACACACTCACAAATAAATTCAGGACTCCTAGACTGGCTTGTCAAGAGCTCATTTACAGAGATTTTGTTTATGAAGAGGCAGGAGGAAAACTGGTATTTGAGCTTTGCTTTCAACAGCTGGTCTGAAACAAAAGCAGCAAAGAGAAGAAAGTACATCCTGCTCAGTGGGTGCTATCTTAGGTGCTAGCCATCGTTTGCCAAATTTGCAGGATTGGCTGAGTAGCTAGCTGATTTCCCAGATCGTTAGTGTCCACACAGTTCCCAGGGAGCATCTCGGGTCATTATCATTCGGCCTCTGTAAAACCTGTAATCCCAGAAAGGAAAAGTGGCAGACAGCTCTGGCCCCAACAGTGCCAGGGTGGTCCCTACCCTTTGGCTCTTTGTACACTATGGGGAATTAACTGTCCAAAATGACTGTAGGCTCCATGTCACCAAGAGTTTGGGAGCAACAGACAGCAACCTCACAGGAATGCTGCAGAGGATTCAGGTGCTAGGTGCTAGGCACATAAACCGTAAGGGCACTTCAAGGGTTTTCTTTGGCAAGGAAAGTATTTCAAACAAGCTTTAATATTTCAAAACACTTACCCTTCAGAAAGCTTGACACCCAGCAGTGTACCTTCCTGAGCTCACATGACACCCTAAGCCTCCCAAGACTCCCACCACAATGTAAGAGCCAGATAGCACAGTTTTGCCCTGGCTCCGTTCCAGCTCACAAGGTGGCGATAAACAGGGAGTCAAACTATAACTCCATCTTCTCCTCTTACCATGCACAATACGTTCTAGATCACTGACTGGCATGCATTAAGAGGAAACTAAACTTCTTATATTTATAGCACCCAGTTAAACATCTGAGACTCATCTGAATTCTAAAAAAAAAAAAACAATTTGTGTATGGTGTTGGGGACTGAACCCAAGGCCTGGCACATTCTATTGAAACACTACAGAATTTCATAAATGTGACATGCTTGGTAACACACTAAGCATCTGGAAATCATAATTAAAATACAATATGACACAAAGAAAACATTACCCGTTAGTTTGCATCAAAGAAAAATATTTTGGGTAAGTGGCTATATATCCTATTTCTATACTTTTCACACATCTTAATACAAACACAAAATGAGAGCATAAAGAAGCATTACAGCTTTTAAATGTATCTTTCTCATCAGCTGGGGGGGTGTGATATGGTACAGAGAGACATTCAAACTTCTCCTGAGTCACCTGGTTACACAGTCAAAGAAATAAGAGCTTCAAGTTTTGATCAGCAAATTTAGTCCACAAGACACAGCAACTAAAAATAACTAGTCATTAGCACCAGGGGGCCCAGTGCCCCACTGGCCCCTGCCAAGGGGGCAGAAGTAAGAGAAGGTCTTCCTGCATCCTGCCTAAATTTTTGATCGACAAAATATGAGTTAAAATAAAGTACTTATTGTTTTATGCCATCAAGTTAAAACTGATATGAAAGTTTTGGGGATAGAATAGGGAAAAAAAATAGAAGTCCGGAGCTTCAGAAACTTACTAAAAGGTTTTTCATTCTTTTAACTCCACCTATCCCCAAATGTTTTATAGTCATGGGCTCTCTGCTTCACTTTGTGGCACATGCACACAGGCTCTTACGTCTAATCCTTTAGAATTTATTCCTACTGCTCCACAAATCCCAGGATCCTTAAAACTGAAACATCTCCTCCATAACATAAGGCCAGCAAACCTCTCAGAGGTGCCTGCCTCAGCATATCTCTAACACCACTTGTGAGGAGCACCAAGTTCTGACTTTGGAAGACCTGTGTCTATATCAATAATCAGCACATCTAACAGGTGCTCCACATATGCTGCTCCAGCTCCCTAATAACTGAACACACGAAAGTCACTATTTCTTGACAAAATTTTTTTAAAAATCTAACTCTTGTACAGAGGAACAGAGACAATGGCAGCAGTTGAAAATTTATAACCAAAGCATGACTGATGAAAATCTTTGCTTTAATATTGTTCAGAACACCCTTAATAGTGTTACACTCACACAGCTGAGACACAGGGGGAAAAGACCCAGACACTGTTTTCCAGATAATAAAATGGCATGTGGTGGTAGTGAATCACTAACCGACTAGAAGAAGAAACATTTATGAACAGTCACAAGCAGTTTGCAACGTGACAGAGACCTGGCTACTTTGAGCTGGCCCCAGCCCTTGGCTCTCACCTCCTTTACACACATACACTGATGTGCACACAGGCCCATGTACATATACAATCTTCAGTGACTGTTTTGAAGCCAAGCTGCGATTGGTCAATGACTAATTCTACTACTACACACACTATTTTACTCTTGATTGGCTTCATAAACCTGCTGAAAAAATAAACAATGGGCTTCAAACTTGTAAATAATCTAAAACACAGAACGACTGCACAAACAGTGGAGCTGATTTACTGCCTACAATAAGCAGAACAGGAAGACCCAGTATGGACGTGAACTCCAAGTCTTGGCCTATGTCAGGACACTTGAGTTAACAATCATTTTCTGTCCATTACACAAAGGCAAAGGCCTGGAACACCAATGTATTTAGCTAGTCTTCAAAACCATGATCATCACCCAACTCAATGTGTACAGTAAAAAATGAGAAAAATAGTTTCTTTCAACATTAAGTAGTTTTCATGTTTTAGTGCTGATAACTGCATCTCTGTGGTTATAATGGCTTTTTGGGGGAAAGGACTGGAGATTAAATGTGGGGCCTGTGCACAGAACCACAGCCTCACAGAACTACATCCCTTTTTACTTTGAGACAAAGTCTCATCTCACTAAGTCACTAAGTTGCTCAGGTTGAGCTAGAACTTCTGATTTTCTTGCCTTGGCCTCCCAGGGTGCTAGGATTATACAACCATATCTGCCTACAATGTACTTCTAATCTATTATTCACATATGTGGGTGCATGTACATATGCATGTATTTTTGTGCATCAGGGTTTCACTAAGTTACTGAATTTCCCTGGCTGGGCTTGAACTTGTAATCCTCCTACCTGACCTTCCAAGTACCAGGATTATGGGAGTACACCATTAGCCCAGAATATATTTCATTTTTAACAAATATCAATGTTACTTCAGTGCACTCAAGGTGACATAAAGAGGCATTAAAATGAGATTTCTGCCACAAGTCTTACATTCTATGTAAGTGTACATATGTGTGTAGAATAGAAATGCATGGGAAAGAAGCAGATCTGAAAGTCTGAGACTAGAATAAAATGTTGATTTTTTTTTTTTTTTTTTAAGGCCAACAAAAGACAATTCTGCTAGAAAAGACAAGCTGGGCTCTTGTGTAAAGGAACCTTGGTCAGAAGGTGCTGTACAGCCCCAGCAAGGCTTCTGCAAGCAAGGTAACTCAGATGCCTCACTAGACAGTGAGCTCCAGGATGACGGGGGCACACCAAAAGCTTCTTCCAATTCCCGTTCTGTCACCTATGATAGTGGATGCTGGGGATATGAGAGGATGCAGAAGGTGGTCTCAAGAGACTTGAATGGAACAAAGAATCCTATTTGCAAAGTAGAAAAAATAAATAACAAGGGCCCTAAAAATGAAACTCAATGGAAAACTTAACACACTCAGGGCCAGGGTGTGGCTCAGCGGTCCAGCATTGCCCAGCAAGCACAGGCCCTGGGGCCCTGTAAAAAAAGAAAATAAGAAAACCTAAATATCTCAGGAAACTTAACACAATAGAGTTTTCCAATTATATACAATAGATACAGATTTTATTTGGAGGGGAGGGGTTGTCTTTCCCACTGGTGAATAGTATAAGTAAGATTAAAGTTTATGTTTTAGCCTATTTCTTTAAACAACGTACCTGATTTTAACCTATTTTCCTAGGTACCACTCAAGAGCATAATCTCAAGTACGGTTAAAATAAGCCAATTTTTCAAGGATTATAATTTCAGTTATATTTTAAAACTTATTTTTATTCTTACCTCTCTAACAAATCAGACATATTTTTCAAACATCAGCAAACTAGGTTTCCAAAGTCAGGATGGTCTCACAGATCTATGAAGCTAAAAAGAAAAAAATCTATGATGTTTTAAATATAATAAAATACAGCTGGGCATGGTGGCACATGCCTGTAATCCCAGTACTTGAGAAGCTGAGGCAAGAGGATCGCCATGAGTTCAAGGACAGCTTGGGTCACATAGTAAGCTCAAGGCAAGCCTGCACTCAAGAGGACTGACTCAGTCTCATATTGAGAAGAAAGAAAAAAAGCTAAGCTCCAAGTAGATAAAACCATGAACTCATCACAGTTATCTAAATTTGTAAGTCTTACTAAAGACCCATTCAAACTTTCCGTTTGTTTTGCAAGCTAATAAAATGGTTGAAACTATGTCAGCTTAAGTCATAAACATCTCCAACCCAGAAGTCATCCACAGTACCCAATATCTAGGTAAATCATAGGAAAAGTCAACTGCAAATGCCAACTGAAGTTTGTGGCAGCATTTTGTTCAGCAGCACTTTGAAAGTCCAAAGCAGTCTTCATATGAATACAGCTTCTCCAATAAAGGAATTCATGTAATTTAAAGCACTACCATGCCATTTCCACTACTTCTCACATGTAAGATGCAGCCAAGAACAAACTGAAGACACTGATACTGAAAAGAGCAAATATCCAAGGCGTCTGGCCTCAAAAGTCATATGAGTTTTTAATGCTTCCTTTTCCTTCCAACTTTGCTCCAAGTTTCTTACATACAAATTACTTAACTATTTCACTTACACAAGGGAATAAGCCAACTTTCCTTCGATTACCTTAGTTAAAACTGGATCAATGTCCAGTCAAAATATCCATTCAGTTTAGGCTATGAGAATTAACAGATTCAAGCCTCTGCTCCATTTTAATGAGAACAAACACTCAGCAACGGAACTGCTATAGGACCACAGCACTTGCTGCCAAAATGCAGTGCCTGTTTCTACTGGCACTCACTCCCCTGTAAATGGAAAATTCTAATTATTTGTATCTATGCAAGATGTTATTAAAAGAAACAGTCTGGGGTCAGGGATTTAGCTTAGTGGTTCCAGCACCTGCCTTGCAAGTGCAAGGTCCTGGGTCCGATCACAGCCACATACAACAATGCCAGTTGTGGTGACTCACACCCATATACCCATCAGCAATCAGTGTCACATACCACAATTCTGGGGATTGTGGCTCACACCTGTAATCCCAGCACTCGGCAGGCAGAGGCAGGAGGATTGCTGAGTTCAAGGCTGAGTTCAGGACCAGCCTGCACTATAAAGCGAGACTGTGTCTCAAAAAAAGAGAAAGAAACAAACAGTATGGTACATACATGTTTCTCTTTATTCACTTTGCCAACCCCTTGAAGTACTGAGCAGCATATATATATATATGTATGGTGCTAGTAAAAGAAATATCTGAAAATACTACACCATTAAATAACATGCAAGCCTCTTATTAATGACAATGTCATCCTTTTAAATAAAAAGATTTGTCAGACTCCAAAATAGGGTCTAGTATACACTATCTCAAACACTATAACTGCATGTCACAAGGTACTAAGAAAGGCAAGAGTTCTTATATGAAATCAGACAGGAGATACAATTATGTTTCTAGGAAAAAGTTGAACAGAAGATGGGAAAAGAAGCTGTATTATGAAATGCTATCAAGCTGAGGGTGATGACGCATGTTTATAATCCCAGCACTGGGAAGGCTGAAGCAGGAAAATTCCTGAAAAATTCAAAGTCAGCCTGGGCAGCAGTGAATTCAAGCCTGCCTGAACACAGCAAGATCCCTGCCTCAAACACCAAAAACTCTATTATTGAGGATGAAAACAAGCCCAAGTACCTTAAGAATGAATGTGGCATACAGATAGGAATCTGAAGACTGCGTGACTATAAAATACGATGCTTCCTAAACTTACTGTGTAAGCAAACCACTACGCAGATTCATGCTTGAAAGCACAGACAGAGGCCTAGAGAATGTGCAGTGCTCCCACTAGTGCTGGCCTGAGACCTACTGGAGTCAGGGTAGTCAGCACTGGTTCAAGAGGTGGAAGGTTTAAAACCAGAGCTGCTCAAGAACTGCGACAACGACCTAGTAACACATTCCCATCCTCAGTAGAATCAGCTAGCCAGGAAGTCCATACTTTGTTATGTAATGTGGGGTTAAGTATTAATGAGGCTAGAAAATTGTTTATCTAAGGTAATAATCTGAAATTAAATAGAATTTCATGCTAAAAGCCCAAACTGAATGCTGAGTCATCAATGCTAAGAGAAATATTGAATACTTGGTCTTAAAGCCAATCTACCTCTGAAAACAGTATTTATTCTTTTTTTTTTTAAACAGTATTTATTCTTTATTGGGGAGATTTACTCAATGCAAATGACATTTTGCTTGAAGAAAAGAATTATAAACAGGTAGTACTTACATACATACTTAATAGAATTTATTCCCAGAATTATGGATGAGAAAGATAACTGGTTTTCTCATTAATTCTCAAAGTGAAAATTAAAATCTCCAAAACTTTTCATCCCACCATCTAAAGTTAATAAAAATATCAAAACCAGCTGTCTGTTCCTTAGGGTCTTGTTCCCAGTCTGAGTCAGGGATACATTCTCATTCTCATTCTCTAAGTACCAGGGATTGAACTCAAGCTCTTGTGTTGCCAAGGCAGATGCAGTACCACTTGAACTAAATCCCCAGCAAGCGACATATTTTCAACAGAGAAAAATCAAGACAAAAGGCAACCTCTGTTCTCCTATCAGTTTTCAGACTCCCCAGTGTCTATCTTCCTCTAAGACCAAGTTATCACCTGTTGCCCCACAGCCCGTTCCAGTCTGTGCTGCGCAACCTACCTACTTTGTAGCTCAGGGCAAGATCTCACTTCTCTCCTGAAAAGCCTTCTCTGGGTTCTGCCTCATTCACACTCTCTCAGAGGTAGGTCAGAGAACTTCAGGTCTACCTCCAAGCTGGAGTTTTGGCTTGGGTCTCTCTGCACCAATCTCTCTTACCTGTATTCCTTCAGGGCACACTTTACATCTCCTGCCTCTGCTTTGCTCATGATACTGCACTGCTAACAGCTGAAGTTTGTTTTCTGTCATCCTCCCAACCATGGGCCTGTCAAAAATGATCCTTTCAGGGTAAGGGATGTAGCTCAATGGTACAGCACCTGCCTGTCAAGTGCAAGGTCTTGAGCTCAATACCTGGTACCAAAAAAATGTCATTCCTTCATCCAGTTTCAACACCTTCTCTAATCAGCCTACCAGAGCCTCAACCTGTGTGCTCCCCTTGCAGGCTTTAAACCACTGCCCACACGGCCTCAGCTTAAACTGCCACGCTCTGAGAGCTGTACGTGGCTCATCTTCCCACAGCACTGCCAGCTCCCTGTAGGCAGCCTGCAGTCTCTTTATAGACACCTCACCCATCAAAGCTCACCCAAACTTCAACACACTGAATGGAATGTTCAGAGCTGAAAATGCTAAGTGAGTGAAAATGAGCTTCCAGTACAGCAAATTTTAATGTACCACCAACTGAGTTTATAAATAACAGGAGCTTAATCTCTACTGGGCTAGGTAATCAAAAGTAAAACTAAAAGAGACCAAAGCTTGTGCCTATACACTGGCTGCTCCTTCCAGAGGCAGACACTGTAGGGACACTTCTCCCTGACTTGCCAACCGTCACTGCCCCTGAAACAGAAACAATAATTCCAGGTCACTAAGGAAGTACAGAGCTGTAGACAAAGGCCAGATTTGAAGGCCAATCTGTCAGACACAAAGTCTTCAGTTCAAACAACATGAACACATTCCCAGACTAAAGGAAGACATCATTGTCACCTACATGATAACCTCATGATGTGGCAGCATTCCTTCTGGGTGATCCATGGTACTATTCATAACATGGGGTAAGTAAAATCCAACTCCATTAGTCCTTTTTTTTTTTTTTTCACATATCACCTTAACATCAAAGGCCATATCATTCATCTATCCAACAATAACACAGCTATGTTCAAAGCAGACTCAAGACGTCTGGCTCTCAACTACATGCTCAGCAGCTCAAGGAGTGAATGCTCTGTTTTCCACAAGTAGACTCACACTCACAATTCAGATATGGTTTAGGAAAACAGTGGTTCACATAGAATAAATACGTAGCTGATATAATTGAGATGTTATGTTTATTCCTTACCATATTTCATCTACTAACTTAAGCATATTAAAGAGGAGCAAACAACCCTACAGGAAGGGAGAAATAATGAGAACAATAAAGAACAAGGTACTTACAGAAACACGATGCTAGAAGATCTGCCTTGGAGTTACTCTCTTGAGTACCACAAGGTTAACACACAATACTAATTCAAGTAAATCTCTATAAACACTTGGTACTCCATGAGCATAGCCACTATTCCCGCTTCAGTGGGTAGCAGTGTTGAGAGAAAAGCCGTATTTAGTTCTTACACAATAAACAGGAGAAACCAAAGCTGGGGAAGCTGTGCATGTCCATCGCTGCCCAGAGAGCCTCCCTGCCCCCAACGTCCATGGGTGAGGATGTGCAGTTCCAACTAAGTGCTGCTTTCCACTCCTCAGTGTTTCAGGGGAAAGGGATTTTAGCAAGACAGAAATAGAAACCAGGGAACTGTTCTCTATTATCATTCCATCACACAGACACACACTGATAGACAAACAATGGCATAATCTGCCTAGGCCCATGGCGAGAGAGTGGCAGAGAGGCAAGAACCATTGCTTCACTCTCAGATGCAGGAACACCTAAAGGCATGGAAGCCTTTTATGAAGACAGAGGCAACCTTGCGGTTCTCAAGTAAAGAACCACCACTCCCAAGAATCCAACTGGCCAGGACTTGTGAGGACTGACCTGAACCTGCCACTGCACAGCTCAGAGCTGACGTCACAGTTAAAAGAGATCAAGTACTATAGTTACTGGAAAAGCCAAGAATAGAACACTGGTCTGCTGACCCTCACCCCATGCCCAATCAGGCATGTTTTTTGGATGTAGATGCCCTTCTGATGTTTCAGGTCACTTGAGAATAGCAAAGAAATAAATTAGTAATTCCGGAAGATAGAAGACAATGTGGAAATCATCTGGATTGGGGAATTTCCTATAAAAAGGAACATGACCACAAGAAGATTTCTACCAAGGAATTTTTGTACAAAGAACACTGGTAACTACAACTTTTCTCATCTTCTACAACAAAACCGAAGGAAAAAGACCCAATACCTTTGTCCTCCCCTCCCCGTGGACTGTAAATGATTAGCTTGGCTATGTGATAACTACAGAAAATACCACAGGGGAGCCTCTCCCAGCTGACTGAAATACTTAAAACTTTCAGACTCCTCCAATGCCACCAAGGAGAGGAGGACGCAGAGTGTTTAGTGAATGGAAGCCACCATGAAAACCCACTGTTGCTGCAAACCACTCTCCTTCTCATCCCAGGGCCGAGCACTGGGGAAGAGGCTTAGCCCAGAGAGGGTCCAGGTGCCTGCAGAGGAATGACTGGGATGACTGGGACGGCCTGAGAAGGGAGGCGCTGAGACAAGCTGACAGCCAGAGGACAGGCAAGAAACTAGGTCTCTAATCAGAAAATCAGATGAAAAGAGTCTTGCCTAGGTTAAAAGTTAGACACGTCTACACTACAGACATAAAACACTAGATAAAATCGTCTAGTGTTTTCAAATGATACAGTACTTCTGATTTAATATTCAACTGCACTATTACACATTTGTTTTAAACAGTTAAGATTCAAATGATTGTCAAGAGATTTCTTCATGATTTACAACTTTAAGTGGAACACAAGGATAGCCGAAGTTTGAGCTGAGGTTACAGTCTGTCTGCCCAGTCACAACTTTTGGACAAACCTACATCATCTTTTTCACTCAGTGAAACCAAAAGAACATCTGGGTCAAGAACCTTCTAGAAATTGGCATCAAACTTAAAGAACTGAAATTGCCAGAAAGTGTAAGAGTATTTCATTGTCCCATATTAAACAGCTCTTTCCAACCTGTTCTGGAAAGAACAACAACAACAAAAAACTATTAGATAAATCCATTCCATACTATAATTTCAATATTTATAAGCAATTCTCTCTACCATTCTCAATGACCTATCTCAACACATACTGAGATGGAAAATAAATATTACAAGTCTAACTTAATTATCACCGATCAATACAAGTCATCAATTTATACTGCGCCAAATATGAAATCTCAGAAACCTTGCCCCTGCATGCTATCATGGTTCTTAAAGTAATATTATATATGTAGTAAGTATCCAAAAAAAGTTTACTTTCGAAAGAGCAAATCCAGTAAGGGGAAGTCAGCAAACATCCAACAGAAAACAAAAAGCAAAACCAGCAACAATTCCTCTCCCCCCCCAACCCCGCCTTTTAATGTATATTCTTTAGCTGTCTCTCACTTCCTAAAAAAGCACCCCAATGGGAAGGCACGTTAAATATCAGTGCACCTCCTGGCTAGTCCTGAGGAGAACTTCCGCCAGTTAATGGATGCTGCTGATAAGTTACTGGTACTGCCCACTCCGCTCCCTATTCAGACCCAGCCAGGACGAAGACTCCTCTGCTGTGTTCTCAGTACAATGGGTGAGAGGATCAAGAAGGCTGGCAATTACAGGTAAATGAGACCGAATGCCTTCCCAACATTATCTCCACATAATTTAACTTTCAAGTTTCCACAGCAAATCTTCCTAATACAACTTTATCAGGAATACTGTACTTGTCAGAGCTCAGGTCTACCTTTGTCACATAGCAAAAGAACTTTTCAAAAGGTCTACTTGAACAAATTACCAAAACCCTCGTCTATCAATCCAGTGAAAAATGCTACCTTTTAGGGCTGGAATAGTGAAGAGTTAATGTAACTACTCTTTAAGACACAACATTATTATGCAAAAGAGGCAAATCCCAATAGAATTCAAAGTACAGGGAGCCATAAGCCTCTTAATTCTATCAGTGTTTGGTTGATGAGTTTTGCACATTACCAAAGCCAAACTAGTGATAAACGATATCTCTTCCTTCGGCCACTGTATTTAAAATGAGATGTTAACTCTCCAATAATCCATCTTCTCAACTCACTTTCTGTTCCTACAGTTATAACACATCCTTCAGGGACATAAACATGTCCCTTTAGCATCTAAAATCATGAGCTAAAATTAAAACTCAAGGAAGTGGAGCAACTAATTCTAGAGGCTAAACTGATTCTGAGAAAAGCACAGGGTTAAAGGAAACCATTTCGTAAGATCAAATGCAGAGAAGCAGCAGGAGCAAGGAGGAAAAAAAAAATCAAGTTACATAAAGTCCGATTGTACTCACTGTTTCCTTATTGGGAAGCAGCTCCTTTCTAATTCTGAAGAAGTTCTTCCCGTACTGCCTGAGTCCCTTAACGAAGCGTTTCTGTGATAAAAAGAAACAACAAATGGGATGTAAAAGCCAAAACCAAAACAGGATGTCAGCGAAAGCAAAGATATCTGCAATCAGCAGAATAGCCGCCACAGAAAGTCTTAGCTAGGGAATATCGACTCGGCCGGAGTGTTTCAGCAGCACAGCTGGGACCCGCCAGCCTTCACCGGAACCCCAAGGCGGGGAGCGCGCCCCAGAGGAAGGCATCCCGGGTGTGGAGCCAAGGCCGGCCCTCTGTCGCCACACAGTCTCCTCCACCGAGGTGTAAACAACAAACACGCCCGCGTTTCAGCAGAGCAGCACCACAGCATACATACTACTGCGAAAGAAGCTTCCCAGAACAGTCGGCGAAGGAGGAAACAACCAAACCCGGCCTCCTCCTTGGAAGGACGCTCTAGAGGGTTAAAAGGCCTCCTTCCTTAATCCCAGGAATGCACAAGGCAGGCACCGCTATCCTGGAAGCCCACTGGGAGCGGTATCCTGCCCCGCCATCTCTGTCATTAAAACCCACTTCAAATAAAGAACCCTGTGCCCCTCTGCCTCCCTCCGGCGCCCCTCAACCCCCACACCCCCACCAATTTTCATAGCAGTCTCAGCCTTTCCCTGGGAACAGCCAGGAGACTTTCACTTCGTCCCATTCCCTCTTGCAGCGCCCCCCAACCCCTGCCCCGGCCCCCACCTCGGGCTCCGAGTCCGGTCTTGAGCGGCTGACCCAGCAGCCACAGGTACGCACACGGGTCTAGGCCAAGGGGCCGTCGCCTGTCACTCTGTGCAGGCTCCACAAAGCTCAGGGCGGAGGCGGCCGCGGGCAGCTCAGCGTGTGACCGCGGCAGGACCGCGCGGCGCGGGGCGAGGGGCGAGGGGCGCGGGGCTGGGGCCGCCACAGCAGCCGCCAGGGGAGGAGGCTGGAGCGCAGCGCTCAGAGCCCGGCGCAGCGGCGGGCGGCTGCAAAAGGCGGCCTGGATCGCCACAGCACCGTCCGCTCGCCAGGCCGCGCCTGGCCCCGCCCCCGACGAACCCCTCTGAGCAGCCAAGCAAGTCTTCAGGGCCGGGCCCTGAGAGCTCTGGGTGCTGCTTCCCAGCGGAGCACAGAAACTTCCTCCCTAGTCGGGGGGCAGAGGGAGAGGGCATCCGCCGGCTGGGAGTGTTCCCCAGGTCGTGACGCTGCAGCCCATACTCCAGGCTCACAGAGTCGCCGGCCACGGGCCCCAAGCCCTCCAAGCCTTGGCGAAACCGGGAGCCTGCCTGCTGACCCCCACCACCCCTTCCGGCAAGCGATTCTGGGCAGACGCTCCCCTTCCCTCCCAGCCCAGACATTAGCTCGCACTTCACAGGGCCCCGTTCCACAACTAAATCACCACAGAAGAGTCCCAGCCAATAAATCACCTGCCCACAGCGAAGAGGGGCCCTCCAGCTCCTGGCGTTTGATATCCGCCAAGCAAAGGGGAGAAAGGGCCAGACTTGGTCTGCAAAACCCATCTGCAGTGCCCTACTCCAGTCCTGGAAGCTGTGAGTTTTCAAATTTCACCCCTTGCTAAGATATGACTCATCACTGTCAAATTTTAGGACAATTCTTACAGCTTGAAGGGAAAAATCTATCACCACCAAGCTTTCTCTGGCCACAAAAAAATGACCTGTTACTTGACATCAGTATCATTCATATAATCATCAACAGGCATCAGTGGCTGTGTGCACACAGCATCTCCACAGGGGTGTAAAGGTGGAGATGGCCTTGCCCTGGGGAACCCAGGCTAGTTAGGAAGGCAGACAGGTAAGCAGATGAATCCAGTCTAGGGACAAAAGGTGATAAGGAGGAAGCAACTTACTTTGCTTCCTGATGTCTTAGAGAAGTGACAAAGAAGAGTGAGTCAGGCAGGTGGGCTCCAGCAGGGCTTCAAGTCACCAGGAAGGGCACAAGAACATTATGGGAACTTCAAGGAGAGGATATGCAGACAGGAGTGCCTGCAGAGTAGACTGACACAGGTAAGGGGAGGCTGCAGAAAGCCTGAAAGAGTTCCATCCTAACTGAAAAGGTAGCAGACATGAGACAGGAGCTTCCCCTACAAAGACAGGACACGGACTGCTCCAGGGCATGTGGACTAAGTGTGAGCTAGGAACTGACCAGGCAGGAGAAAGGAGGGACCTGAACTGCTGCCATCAGAATTCCTGCTTCTTGCTGGGCAGGTGGCACATGCCTGTAATCCCAGCTCCTGAGAAGGTTGAGGGGAAGGATCACAAGTTCAAGTCCCTACATGGGCAACTTATCAAGACCGTGGACTCAAAATATAAAAAGGGCTGGGGATGTAGCCTAGTGGTAGGCGCTTCTGAGTCTGATCTCTAGTCGTGGGGGGAAAAAAAAGGCTGATCTTCCAGGCCACCACCAAGATGCCATTTGAATACATTCAAGAATCAGCTACACCCCAACCCATCACCATGACCAAGGAAGGTGCTGCTGCTGGACAAGTCTGACAAAGCTATGGACAAGCCTGAACCTTATCTTCATCTGCCTGCATATGACTGTGATGGGCCTGTGTCCATCAGGCTGGTACAGCATCTTTGTACTGAGCACCAAACCAACCTAATTGTGGCTGATACCAACAAGAAACCACCAAGGGAATGGATAGGATTCTGTAAAACACTTAAAAGAAAAATCCCAGACAGTGGCTGGTTATGGCTGTGCATGATTGAGAACAATCTGAGGTCAAGAAAGTCATTAAAGAGTCCTTCAAGAAACAAATTAAAAATTTGGGTCAGTTTCTATCAAAATTTATTGAGCAACTAGCATAGGAGTAATTTTTTTTTTTTAAACAAAGGTATCCATGGCCTAATATGACTCACTTTTAGCTGGTAAGATAAATACGCATAATGTTGTGAAGAACAGCTTTTCAGTACAGCAAGGGAACCTGGAAGAGGGATGGATGCAGCGGCCCATGGCAATCCAGAATGCCTTCATCAGGTAGGACACAGGGCCAGGTCACCGAGGCAAGCTGCATCTGTGCAGGTGAAGGGGCTCAGAGGAGCTGCCATGAGAGGAGTGGGGAATTACAGACAAAGTCTGCACAGTTGAGTGGGTGATCCAGAGGGCACAGACAGCAGAAGGCCAGCACCATGCAATCAAACATGGGCTTCACTCCAGCAACACAAACAGGTTTCTCAGAAGACACTGACACAGGAAGCCAGCATGTGAGGAAGGCTGATTCTGGAACCTCAAGACTGATGTGATGAAAGTGGACAGACAAGTTCAGTTCCTGTTTCTTCAGTTTATTATGATGCAATCTGTTGAACATCATTCTAGTCAATGGAGTAAATACCAACTATATGCCAAGAACCTAATTTATTAATTCAAAACCTTCCCTAAGACAGAAGGTCTATTATTTTCCCCGTTTTACAGCCAAGGAAGCAGAACCAGATCAAGGTCAACCAAACCCTCAGGAATAAAGAGTTCAAACCCAACTCCTAAATTCATGTGTTTTGATGCCTGCTCTGCACAGTACAGATGATAATGTGGCTGTTTTGTGTCTTGGCACCATTATCTGTGACTGTGCTTTCCAGTGGGTCAACATCACCTCAACAGGTGCTCGTGGCTGCTCAACAGCCTCCTGTCCTGTCCATCGCAATGCCAGTCTTGGGACTGGCCCTTATCCCTTTTTTCCTAGTCTGTTAACCGTCTCCCTCATCCAGCCTGTTTTATGACTCTGCCAAAGAATTTTAAACTACACGCTTCATTCTGAGTCCCACAAATCTTCTCCTTGCCCCCTACCCTATACTCTGCAGGATAATATTTACCTTCAGGAATGCTGGCTTCGAGGATTTCTAGGATCCTGCTTTACCCACTTTCCACCAGGTGTCTAGTACTGCCACTTGAAGAGGTTCATCTCAAACCCACATTCAGATTCTTCCTACTCCAAAATAAAATAAACTGGTCAGTTCCTCCCAGTTGCTTATTTGTTCATGCAAGGACTATTTACCCATAAATTCTGTAATGCTGCAACAGATAGTAGACATTCACTACATATTAGAAACATAAGCGAAAGTAACCCTAAAATGAAGAGGGCTTGGGTTGGAGGGATTACAGTGGAAAAAGACTATTAAAAGGGCCCATTCTGGGGCTGGGGATTTAGTTTAGTGGTTCCGGCACCTGTCTTGCAAGTGCAAGGGCCTGGGTTCAATCCCCTGTAACCACATACAACACTGGGCGTGGAGACTCACCCGAGCAGCAACCAGTACCACATACCACAGTGCCGGGCGTGGTGGCTCACGCCTGTAATCCCAGCACTCAGGAGGCAGAGGCAGGAGGATTGCTGTGATGTGAGTTGGAGGCTGAACTCAGGGCCAGCCTGAACCACAAAGTGAGACCCTGTCTCAAAAAACCTGAAAAAAATAAAAAATAAAAAAATAAAAGGGCCCATTCTGAACTCTGATAACAGAGATGAAACTCTTCTGGCTTCCTTTGGATCATTAATTCTCTACTCAATCTTCATCTGTTACAAGTCCTCCTCAAAGCTTTCTTCTATGCTTTCTGCTCTCCAAAACTCCTTCCAATATGATCTGCACTATTGCTTTGGCTCTCAATGCAATCCACACGAGTTGTGGTGGGGCATCCCCACAAATTCCTGAGTTTGGGAGGGTGAGGTGGAAAAATCACAAGTTCAAGCCCTACTTGAACTACATAGTAAGACTTTGTCAAGAACAATCAATCAATAAAACAAACAAATAAATATATACATATAATCCAAGATTCTCACAAGTATTTCTAAGGCTAATCTATGTTTCAAGTTCATTGGGAACATTCACTTGACTGTCTCAAAGCTACTTCCAGAAATATGAATTTAACATCTAGTAGTAATGGAGACCTACCACAGCTGTCCATGCATATCAATGATTCTGCTATCAAGTGCAAAAGCACCCTTGGCTCCACTTTAAACAAAAGAGGAAGTAAAAGGTTCATGTGGCTGCTGTTACTTCTCTATGGAAAGCCACAGGCCTCAAAACCAGCAAAACATCTGCTTCTCAGGGACCAGCCTCTACCTTGTGGTTTACCAGAAATACAGAATAGCCTTTAAAATCGAAAGAGAGAGAGCCCTCTTAGTAGAGAGTATGGAACAGGTCAAGATAAGAAACAGGCTTCTGAGGTGGCAGTCTCCTTTGCCTCTATGAATTCATCTCTTGATATTTTCAACATTCTGATTTAATAATTAACACTATCAACTTATACAAGTATTATGAGCTTCTAAATCAAATTTACGGACACAGTCTGTTTCTTAACAGTCTTCTAGTGTTTCAGCTGGAATTCAGCATTCTGGTACTTCAAGGCCTCACGCCTTATTTCTATGTCCATTTGCTTTTCTGTCTCCCATGGTATACAGGTATTAAGATGCCAGGATGCCCAAGGGGAAAGGAGAATGTATACATTTAAAGGTGTCAAGGAACTGGTCTGGCTCTTCCTCCAGTGCTAGGAGCAGGGCCTGGAAGACTGGCATTGGTTTTCCTGGGGCACTTCCTGTTCCACCCATCTGAGTGTGTACCTTGTCAACATAAAACCAGTCATTTCCTGTTTCTGTATCATCACAGCCAACAGAAAGCCAAAGAGAAATTCATATTCATTTCTGGCTCGGATGGGAGTTGTTTTTTGGCTTTCTGTTAGTGCTTAGTTTATAACTGTACTCCAGTTTTTAAGATACATTGTGATAGTGCTCTGAGACAGCAATCTCCTTTTCTCTATGAATTCATCTCCCTTCCAATGAAGACTTTGATGTTTTCAATATTAATAATACTAATAATCAACACTATCTGTTACCTGTTATTGAGCTGAAACATCCCATCACCATTAGAAGACATCTACCCAGAAGCTCCTAATAGAGAAAACTCCAACTTCTGGTTTTTAAAAAAGTGAGTGCTCACGGGCCAGGGAGTTAGCTCAGTGGTTCCGGCGCCTGCCTT
>PVIR01008408.1:33305-56993 GCA_004026965.1 Petromus typicus
GTGGCTCACGCCTGTAATCCCAGCACTCGGGAGACAGAGGCAGGAGGATTGCTGTGATGTGAGTTTGAGGCTGAGCTCAGAGCCAGGCTGAACTACAAAGCGAGACCCTGTCTCAAAAAAAACCTAAAAAAAAAAAAAAAAAAAAAAAGTGAGGGCTCAGGCCAGGGATTTAGCTCAGTTGTTCCAGTGCCTGCTTTGCAAGTGCAAGGGACCAGGTTCAAACCTGGAAACACATACAACAATGTGGGGCATGGTGACTCATACCCATCAGCAATCAGTACCACATACCACAGTGCTAGGCACGGTATTCATGCCTGTAATCCCAGTAATCCCAGCACTGGGAGGCATAGGCAGGAAGATTGCTGTGAGTTCGAGGCTCACCGTGATTACACAGTGAGCTCAGGGTTAGCTTGAACTGAAAAGCGAGACCCTGTCTCAAAAAAAAAAAAAAAAAAAAAAAAAAGTGGGGGCTCAAACCTAGTGCTGATAAGCTTGGTTTTATTTTTTAAAATCTGGAAAACACGACTTCCCATTTTTTAGGAGAGTGGAAAATAGAAGATGTTCACTTTCGAAGTCGTGGAATCCAGTCTGGTCTTCTGTTTTACAAAGAAAATTTAGACACAGCCACTTCTGAACCAGAAGATAACAGGAATAAAAATACTCAGACCAAAACACAGTAACAGTATACAAACTGTGACCAAAATACAGTGAATGTTTAAATACTTTAAAAATTCTTTACAGTAAAAGACAGATTACCATTAATGTCCCTCAGAACACACTTGTCCCATTGTTCTCACTTTCTGAGGCAGTTATAGATCTCCTCTTATGTGAGTGTCTTTACTTATGCTGTTACCTCCATGTCCTGAATTCATTCAGAATGTTTACTTTTCATGGTCATTTTGACTTTGGGAAACAGCCAGAAGTTACACTGTGCCAGATCTGGTAAGGTGGGTGAGGGGCCACTGTGACCAGCCTTTCTGATGGTACTCAGCATCAGCATTCACTGTATTTTCTTTTTAGTTACACCTCAAAGACCCTCAGGAAAGAGGATTTCCAGAGCTATTGTAAAAAGTGGCAAGACCAATGGGACAAGTGTTTTGGAGGGAGGAGGATTAATGGCAATGGGACTTGGGGGGGGCGGCAATGTGACTTTTATTTATTGTGACAAATATTAACATTTACTATATTTCCTATCATTGATTAGGAGCATCAAGGTGACCTGTGTAAACAGGTGAGAAGCCTCACACCTGAGTGGAGGGTCAAAATGGAAACAAAAGGTACAGATCAGGAGTGGAAAAGAGCTGTTGACTATGTTCACATTTCAAAATACTATTTCTCAAAGAACTCTGCAAATGGTCAAGTACAAGCTAGATTCTCAAAATTTACTTGTTTTCATCTTAAACTGGCCATAATACCTGCCCCATATAACTACAAGAAAATCTAAATATTTGGGGGTTTTTTAGGTTTTTTTGAGACAGGGTCTCGCTTTGTGGTTCCGGCTGAGCTCAGCCTCAAACTCACATCACAGCAATCCTCCTGCCTCTGCCTCCTGAGTGCTGGGATTACAGACGTGAGCCACCACTCCCGGCACTGTGGTGTGTGGTACTGGTTGCTGCTGGGCATGAGTCTCCACGCCCAGTATGGTATGTGGTAACTGGGGATCGAACCCGGGTCCTTGCGCTTGTAAGACAGTCGCCGGAACCACTGAGCTAAATCCCCGGCCCCAAGAAAATCTAAATATTAACTTGCAAAGCAGACATAGGAGTACTAAGCTAAGAGTACATCCTCCAGGGGGTCAGACATGCCTGTGCCCCATCTCTACCCCGAAAACCATGCAAGGCATCATCTGCCTGGCCTTCAGCAGGGAAGAGAGTAGGGGAGAGTGGAGGCTACCAAAACAGCTAAAAGATACTTCTGCATTAACCCCTAGCTGAGAGCTTTCAAAATTAACTCCCTCTGGTGAATTTTAACTACTGTATCACAGTCAGAGTCGCTCCGTGACTTCTGCAAAGCAACTGCTACTCAGTCCTCTTGCATAACTGTTTAGAAAACACTGTAGGTACTAAAATGATTCCCACTGTGAAAATGGCTCCTTCTTCTCTGCACTGGTTTCTGCATAGAATTTTATGTTAACAATTTACTGGTTCTCAGGGGACTGAAGAGCAGACAGATCTGCAAGTCAGAAATAATCTGCAGTTCCCCCAAATACAGACAACAAGTATTGTTGACAACAAGTAGACAACAAGTGCGGCCCCTCAGACAGGCAGGACAAGTAAGATACTCACAGTTCCAGTGGAGAAGTGTCCTAAATGTGTCCTGTGGTACTAGGGGTGAGCACGGCACAGGAAGAGGAGCCCTTCCCAGCAGCACACTGAGCATAGCCTCTGCAGAGACTCATAGCCTCCTCTCTGCTGCAGACTCCCAGCATCTACACATGAGATCCAATTCCCTCAGGGGTGACTCTGATACTACTTTGAACCTGTCGTTTAGTTTTACATATTTACACATTAATGAAAAGGTAGCCTGTATAAAGCTCTTCTTTTTCAAGAAACAGCATCAGAAACAATTTGCCCAGGAGGAGACCATCACTCTTGACTTCCACCTCCTCTGTAAATACATTTTGTGCTTACTAGTTGATATTCCAGAACAGCTAGAGTGAATAGATGAGAGTTTAAAAACAGCAAACAGGATAGGAGTTTAAGAAATACTCACCATGATTTTCATCATTCCTTCTCACCTCTGCCACTAGCTGCCCTTTCTCCTGACTTGAAGTCATGCCTTCTATCTACTCAGAACAGTACTTTCCACAGGCTCAGGACAGGACACTGTAAATATGGACACCACAGGTCCTGGAGCACACCCTCCTCAAAGCAACTGCTAAGTTCTTATAAGGTCACTCTCCTAGATCTGCATAAACTTGCTGTCTGCCTCATGACCCTGAGAGTCCCAAAGGTTGTCATCTCAGTCACTTCCAGGCCTTTAAGCCCACCCTGAGGACTCACAGGTCCTGTCTGTACCATCAGAATCTGTCATGTGTACAGAAGACCACCTGTAATTTTTCCATTCACCTCACAGTCCTAGTACCTTGAAGTCCCCTATGGCCAGCTTCGCTCCCCAAGCCAGCCTGTCCTCTCTTAGTTTCAATGCCCCTCCTCCTGTCAGCTGCCACAGAGACTCCTAAGGCAATGTTTGGCTTGCTTTCTGTCCCCACTCCTATTCCTTTTTACCCATGTTTATAAATCACTATTTATTTATTTTGTCACATTAGGGATCAAACCTGGGCCTCACAAATGCTAGGCAAGCATTCCACCATTCTTCTTTAAAAAGTTACACACACTTACATTCATGAAGAAAAAGCACCTGACTATATACTATATATCTGTTAAACATTTTCTCACACAGCAGTTTGGCTTAGAGTGTGTAGTTCCTCATTGTATTCGTCAGCAGTTCACTCTCAAGAGTTTCCATATCCCCATGTCTAAGATGTGTGGGCCTCTACCATCTTCAGAGCCCAACTACTAAGCCTCTAGTTCTCCGGTAACAGGAGCAGCGGGGTGGGTGTTATGTTGAAATAAATGTCTCAACTTTTTCCAAAAGGAGATCCTGCTACTCCTGACAGTTTGTCAGCTGGCTTAGGTATCTTCATAGAAGCAAAAAGACCACTTCCCCAGCATAGTGCCCAAAAGATTATGTTGCACTTAGCAACAGAAGCTCAAGTCCAACCACTCTGGATAAGTGCCTCTCCTCTTACCAGAAGGCCTCTCTGGTACTGACATGCATAGAGGAATAAATCCAAGGAGTTCTTTGTCTTCTTCCTCTCAAAAGGCCAAAGACTACTGAGTGAGAAGTGTAGAGGGCAAGTCATACAACCCCATCTGGTACTTCAGGAGCTCACCTCGATTCCCAAGCATGAATTACACACAGGTCACGGCTGCAATGACTGCTTTATTTTCCCTCCAGATCAGTCAGCCATAGGAATACCACAAAGAGTGACTAATACGCCAGGCCTGGGAGTCAGGAGCAGCAGCAGCTTCTTGTCCCAGCCCAGCTGACCCTGCAGATGATGTGCTGGAAACTTCTAGAGAAGCCAGACCATGCTCAATCTCCGCTCACTCCTGCCACACCTGTAATCTCAGTGGATTCAGAGGAAAATGGGATGTGGAGTGAGCCTTCGGGTATCAAATCTCTCATCTCACAGTAAACGACTATAGTGCACAGAAAACAAAGCAAGACAACCAATAAAACCACATGTACTCACAAAACCTTTACATGTGACAAAATATTTTGCTAGAAGTAGCCCCCAAAACTGATTACACCCCACACATCACTCTTACAAAGTGAGGGTGACAGGAGGACCTTGGTTTCCTCTTCTACAACCCAGGGGACCTTTACAGTCACACCTATAGTTTGACAGTGTGACAGAGGTGGCACCAGTTGACTTAGAAGGCTATGTCAGAAAGGCAGTACCACTTCTGGTTGGCTCACCCTCTCTGGGCATGTCTTCAGAGCTGTGAGTGCCAGATTTAAAAGTCCAGCTACCCTGACTTCAACTATCAATTTAAATGAATAAAAAAGCAACCTTCCAATTACACTTCCTTGGACAAGTGTAATTTGCCATATCCCATCACTCTGTAACTTGTTTTGCTTTACTTTAATATTGAGCTTTTACCACTACATATGCTGTGACATGATATATGCTATGCTGCAGTAGGAGAGGGAAAGGAAAGACTGGCTCATTCTGACATCCCCAGGACCTAATGACCTATCATCACTGGGGGATGAATGTATGAATATATCTGAGGACAGCCTGGCCTAGTCTTCCCACTGACTCTAACCTCTAAACATCTCTTCCTTCAGCTTGATTAAAAGTTTCAGATCTATTTCCACTGCTAAGTTTCCAATTCTCTAGCCACTACCAAGAAAACCAAGAGATAGCCAATTCTGCTGTCAGTTCCAACCAGACAGAGCACCTGCTCTATGATGCCAGTTCAGCATTCAGAGGAAGCCAATGATTTCTTTTGTTAACACACCTGGGTGTTGAACCCCTTCCTGGGCAGTCCCAACTAGCAAATAAAAGTAACTTCATCTTCTACTGAAAGACCACACACCCAAGGTGAAAATGCCCACATGCTGACAGGTAAACAGGGGCGGGCCCAGCTGCAAAGGCCCTGACAAAGGCTCTTCATTCCTACAGGCCTACAGCACCGCCTGGGTGAGAACCACAGACTTGCTTAGTGCACTGTCCAGTCAGGTGAGACCAGCTGAGGAAATAGCACCTTAACTGACACGCAAGTTCTGCCAGCTAAATACTTCTTGCCAATTATGGCTATGCAGCTACACTCAAATTAAAAATAACTCGATGCTAACAACAGAACCCAAACAGGCATTCTCTCTGCAATATCACCCTAAAGTCTCCACATAAATGTTCTGTAAAATGGCTCATAAAGAGGTCACTGAGAGTTCACTTTTCCGTGGCAAAGTAGATCCTAGCCCAGAGGAAAGAGGAATAAACCAAAGAAAGAAACGTGGCTTGTCTGTCAGTCATAAAGAATTAAAAACTAGATGTCTTTCATAAGGAAGTATTTTTCCAAAACTTGTAAATTAAAAGAATGTAGGTGAGTGAGTTCTGAGCAGAAACTGACACCCAAAAGTGAGCGCCAAATATTTAAGTTTGAACTCCATGACAGAAGTTAAAAATTATCTGTGAAATATTTCCTAGTTTTTCTCCCACTGTCTTTCTTTTTATTTTCTTTTTGTTGTTTTGGTTTTCCTTTTTCCTTCCTCTGTCTTTGAAATCCACTGTGTATCTTCCACTTCCTGGACCAGCACTTGGCACATTTCAGGCAGCTGACAGCTACCACACTGAAAAGTACAAGTCTAGAATAATCCTGGTTTCCATTTTAAATGATATTATCAAGACACCTACCCGCAGAAATGAAATTTTCTTTTAAGGATGTAGCCATATTGTTTTAGGCAATAATGTATATTCCTAAATAAAATAATATAAGCTTGTTATTTCAAATTAAGTAAAAGCTATCTTCTAGAAGAACTTAACCAAATCGGTAAGTTATGATTTGCTCCAGGAAAACTGGGACCCTAAAAGGACTGAGGCTCCTCTCAGAGAAGGATATACACACTTTGTTTCCCTTTCATGACAGCATGGTCCTGGGCTCCTCACTGTCTTCTTTGAAGAATTATCTCCAAAGAAAAAATGAGTGCTACTTTAGAAAATGCAGCGCAGAGTGGGGGTGGGGAACATGTCAACTACAAAGCCTGACCTCGGTCATAAAGCAGATGCCTATTTGACCACTGGCCATTCACTCTTCCCTGTTGGTGTCACGCAGTCCTGGAACAGGAGGGCTATCCTTTTTCAGGAGAGCTCCCCAAGGGAGAACTCCCCCATCGGGGGCTGCCACTGGCCCCACCAGAAGGCTGCTCTGCTAGCTTTTGTTTAGAACAATAGTGCTCCCGTGATATCTCATTCTTGCTGAAGATATAGGTACTAAGGGAGCAAGAACACAGCTGTGTATAAATCACACACACAAACAGATTAGGTCTGTATATTTATAAGGAATGCAAACATACTAATACAGCATTTGCATAGACAGTTGGATACACTAGGCTGCATGCAGGGTGGCACTTGAGCTCCAAAGCACTTCTATAAAATTTTGCAAGAACTGTTTGGACAAGCTAAGCAAGACTGAGACTATTCCCAATTCCACCACGTGAAATAGATTCCTCTTCATTTTCATTTATAATGCTGCAGGAATTATCTGAGACTATATGAAGCAGAAATCTCAATGAGAACTATTAGATTTAATTTATATAAGAAAGACAAATCAATATAGGATAAATTTTATAGTTGGATTATAATTATAATGGGGGTGGCAAAAGAAGGCACTGTTGTTGTTGTTGTTGTTGTTGTTGTTGTTGTTTTTGGTACTGGAGATCAAACTCATGACCTCGCACTTGCCAGGCAGGCGCCAGAAGCACTGAGCTAAATCCTTGGCCTGAGAAGGCATTGTTGACAGAGGTGCGAAGCAAGCATGTCAAGTTCAAAATTAACTCTCTCGCGTGACGCATGTACATGTGAAGAGGAAGACCCTCAAACCACTTGTTAACAGCATTCATAGTGAGGCAAAGACCTTGAGGTTTTAAAATGTTTTTAACAGAATATATTTTGGAAAAGTTTTAGCTTCACTGCACAACTAAACAGACAGCAGAGATTTTCCACATCCTCAGTCCTTTGGATTTTTCATCTCATCTTGAAAACAGGGAAAAGAGCAAAAAGCATTGTATGCTTGTCACATCAAATTAGTAATGAAGACAGGCATTGGGAAAGCTAGTCTCTGGCTCCAGGGTTGACCCTATCAAGGTCTCACAGCTGACCTGAGGAAAGCCACTAACATTCTTGGCCCTGTGTTTGTCAAGGAAACATGACATCCCAACAGTCCCAATATAGCACAAAAGGGACTGACTAACTTAAAATGTTAAGAGTTCCAAAATCAAATGCTTGGATGAAAATGAGATAATGATCCAACTATGTAAAGATATTAACCTACACATATTTGGACAGAGATATAACAATAAGCTCATTAAAGGCCTTAATTTTATTCTTTAAAATGCTTGCATAAAACCCTCATTGATATGCCTTCTCTTTATTTTTTTAATACGGTATCCATAAACACCCAGTAGAGAAGAAGGGGAGGGAGGGAGGGAGAGAGATGGAGAGACAGGGACAGAGACAGAGAAAGAGAAAAAGACAGAGAGAGAGAGAGAGAGCAAGCAAGCAAGCAAACAAGCAAGCAGGCATCCATTTCTGAGGCCTGGGTTTACCGTGCTTACAGTTCTACCAATAAATCATTTCCCAATCTAGGCTTGGAAAAGCAGTGGCCACGGTATGATTGCTCCAGCCCCAGGTTGCCAGGCAACCAGCACAAGGGGGAAGTCTGAGAACTGCTGACAGATAGCCAAGTGGCTGTAACAACAGACTTCTCTCAGTCAAAAATGTGTTCAGAAAGCCACTTGCCCACCTCTGCTCTCTGCTTAACACTACATGATTGTAAAATCAAAATCAAAAGGCTGCTGTAATAAGAATACACTTCCTGCTCAATTATTAATTGTTAAAAGCTGTGGGGAGGCCCAGATTACAGTGTATAGCCACAGAAACGTGATACCATAAATGAGATAAAGTCAGCAGTAGGCAAGAAACCTGATCTGAATGTAGCTCTGTAGTTTCAAGTCAGGGGACCTCATGCACAGAGGAAATTAGCTGCCTAAGAAAGCACTAGAAAAAAAATAATATTAAAAGGTTGAAAAAACAAACCAAACTACTAAGTAGCCACAGATCAGGACACTTCATTCTAAAACTAGGAAATGCAATCTGGAGACCAAGAAGGTTTTCTCTCAGATGGTTTTTTGTATTGGTATTAGGGATCCAACTCATGACCTTGAGCTTTCCAGGCAGGCAGCTGAATCACTGAGCTAAATCCTTGGCCTCAATTTGGGGAGGAGGGGGTTGTTACTGGGGATTGAATTTGGGACCTTGCACTGGCAAGGGAGGCTCCAAAACTACTAAGCTAAATCCCTGGTCCTCTCCATCTCTCAGATGGATTTCTGAAGTAGAAGGCAGAGAAGGTCAGTGACCTTGGAGCCCACATGCCCTCAGTGGTACAGGTAGATTTCTTAATGCTGGAAAGTACACTGGACTACAGAAGGTATCCTTCAGAGTGTGCCTGACAATATGGCCTAAGAGCTGAGAGCTTACAACATCCTACACACCGATGCACATGCCCCAAGCCAGTAACACTGTGCTACTATCCTAACCTGTGTGACCTGTACAATGTCCTTCCATGAAATCACCTATTGAACTCGTCATCTTGGATACTCTGGAAACCATCTGTGGTATTTGGAAGAGACACGTTTCTTCATCTATTTTCTGATAAAGCCTAACCCTTTCTAAAAATGGCTTGTAGACACCTAAAATAAAATATGGAGTCTGAGAAGGAAACCAGATGTATTGCAAATGCACCATCAAAACATTTTTAAAGTTAATGAATGTTAAGAATATTACACTAGTGTAATACATGTGCATTATTAATATAAATAGCAAGATCTAGCTGAGGGTTTTCTTTATGGTTTAGGGAAAATTATTTTGCTCCTTTATAATGTGAGCTCCTATGATAAACTCCTGGAAGGACAAAACAGAAAGTTTTTCATCATTTAATCCCAAACTAACATACAATCTGGGTCCTCCCTGAACCTTCCAGAGTGGATTTCTCCCCACTGTCAGCCTACTTCCAATGAGGTCTCCCTCCCAGGTTCTCCCAGAACCCAGAATCAGGTGCTACACCTTGCATTTCTAGGTCTGCATTCATCAAAGTGGGGCATGCTGACATGATAAGTTTCATAGGGATAAGTGGAATCAAATAGTGCTAAGAAATCATTCCCAAGCCCTCATCTTCTACAGCTTCATCTGCCTGAAACTCACGGGGTAGGGGTGGGGTGTCCCAGTCTTCTCCATGAGTCCAGCCTCTCTCTCAAAGAACCTGCTGTCTGCAGCACGGCCTGGGCACCACAAGGACGATCCAGAGCAAAGATGGGTCAGGATGAAACCTGTGCAAGCCAGACACTCTCCAGTTCTGGGTTTTCAACAAAGTAGAAAAGGCTCCAGTGGAATAACACCTGATAGACTACTGAAAATAATATCTGATGATAAGTCTTTTTGACACTGTAGAAGGAATTCAAGTAATGGAATGACACTAACAATACTATCATTCTACCTATTTATTCATGTAAACAAGGTTTCTGGGCACTTCCATTTACAAACAAAGAACAGAATAAAACTGACAAACAAAATGACCCCTAAGTAATATAAATAATATTCTAGAACTAATGCATTTTTTAAAAACCCATTGTTTTATTTCCAATAAATCTTAAGCAAAAAGAAAACTATCAACATTCATATTTTATGTTATTCTGGTCAACTGTGCACTAACTATTCTAGTAACAGTCTGAACAATTTCTTCTTGTATCATGTACAATTTTATAGTTAAACTATTGTAATAATATTGTTAACAGGATGTGCAGATATCTTATTCGGATGTACAAAGGGGTGAACAATGTTAAGACTCTCAAGCACAAAAGGCATTACCTTACAGGAACCAGTATGGGGATGTAGGTTAAATGAGGAAAAGGATAAGGGGCACAATTTGCTTTTTTTTAAAAAAAAAAAAAAAGCAACACTTTATTCATATATTTCACAAATGGGTATAAATTGGGCTGAGAGTTTAGCTCAGTGGGGCTGTGCCTGCTGTGAAGGCACAAAGTCCTGAGTTTTATCCCTCAGACCAACAAACAAACAAAAACAAATGGGTATAAATCACTATACTACTCCGATATATTTTAAAAAATGATAGGACAGTTTTACGATGAAGTGCCAATATCTATAACATGTTAGCAGTCATATCTTTATGATTACTAGTTGTATGTCAATTTTGGGGGGTCTTTTTTCCCCCTTTTTTGATACCAGCAATCAAACCCATGGTCTTGTGGTTGTCAGGTGGGTGCTGCAGCACTGAGCTACATTCCCAGCCCCAGAATGTCGATTTAAACTTGGAAGGAAATATATGGTTTGGCGTAAAATTCTTTCAGGGACTTCTTGGGAAAAAATATTTTTTAAAAATCTCTATCTACTGGAAGAAGACAGAAAATCTCTGGAGGGCCACGCAACCTTCATATCACCGTTAGATATATGAGACTCTGGTTTTGCTTCACAGAACTAAATAAATACACATTAACAAACATCTTCTAGGGCCGAGACAGACTGAACCATGGAAGATGCCGCCTTGGTAGTTGTTTAGGGGAGAGGGAAGTTGTACTGTTTTTTGAGACAGGATCTCACTACGTAATCTAGGCTGGTCTGTAACTCGCAATTCTCCTGCTCAGCCTCCCAATGCTAACATGGCCAGCAGTGTGACTGCTCTTGGCTGCAATGATAGTTGTTGCTCCTCTGGGTTATGGACCCTTGTTAATCTGAACTCCAGAACTAAATGCACTGCTTCTGCTTAGGGAAAGAGCTCCAGCTCTTCCAGACTTTTATGTCAAAGACAGCTACAGCCAGCCTTCACTCCCACCATCTCCAAGCACATGGCTCTCAAGGCTGCCAGAAGTAAGTGATTTTGAGGTTGCCTTTAGCTCCAGGAGAGATAGGGATAGGTCAGGAATGAAGTGCACTCCTGCCCCAGACCTGTGCAAACCAGGCCCTGCCCTTTGGGACCTATCGGGTGAGCTGTGTGTCTACACCCTTGCTGAGACTCCACTTTCTCAGAAAGACTCTAGCTTGGACTCTGGAGTGTTCCACTTGCCATCCCATGAGTCTGAGCAAACAGAGCCTTTTCCTGACAGAGCCCCTCCACCTATGGAGCTCCAGTTGTCTGTGTGCCTTTCATGGAGCTTCCCAGGTTCAGCACCCTCAGTGCCATTAGACTGTCATCTCTTTATAAGGCCAGGGTCCTATCTGGCACCATGTGGTAGAGGCCTCTGCATCAGTAGGCATCTAACGCTTCTTTGGAGACATGGCCTATTATCAGTACCTGGGCCTTTTAGAGTTGGAAGGGCCTATTTAATTACAATGCTCACTTCTGAGAGAGGACCAAGGTACGTTAACTGCTTCTAGACAGCCTCAGCCAGAAATCTGGTTTATACCACTTCTGTCTTGTCGTCTTTTCATCACAAATATACCTTTTAAAAATTACATTACTTCAGGTCAAGGATTTAGCTTAGTGGTACCATGCCTGCCTCACAACCATAAGTCCTGATTTTGATCCTCGGTATCAAAACAACGTGCATTACTGAGTGATTTTCTATACATAGATGAGGAATATTTCAAAGCAAGGAGAAGGTTTTATGTTTTTTTAAAAAAAATCCAAGTGAAGAGAACCACAATTTCTTATTTTCAAGAAAATACAGATTTCATAATAACAGTCAATAACAGGAAAATGCTGAGTGAACTCCCCCAGAACACACTCTCTGAGCCTTGGGCCTTGAGGTCAGCCTGCACAGCCTCCCCCGAGCCAGCAGAAGATTTTGGCTGCTCTGCCTGGGCAGGCGGGGACAGTGGGTCCTGCCCAGCACAATCTAGGCTGGCTAACTGCAGCAGGAAAAAGATTCCTGGGGGTTAACAAAGGATGAAAGAAATGTTCCTCACAAAGAGGAAATGAATCATCCACACTTTAAGCTCCTGCATGTCTTTTTTTGTTTGTTTTAGGCCCTACAGCCTATTGGATAAGACATTACATTAAAAAAGCATTAAAGAAAATGAAAGCACAGTGACATTCAAAGGGACTCATATACAAACTCCTTCTATGTTTGGCCACAACTTCTCTCCATTTCTGTCTCCTTCCTAAAGGGAACAGTCATCTACTACTATATTGTTAGCAAAAAATTAACAAGAGCCAGATACTTTTCTTTTAACCTTCCCCCAATCCAAAAGCGTCACAAAAATACTGAAAACATTGCTTTGGCAGTAAAAATATTGTTATTATGTTTCTGAAAAATAATGGGCTGAAAAATGCCTATCTATGCATGAAAAATATAGACTTCTATGTTAGACAACTACATCATTTTATTGCCATAGCAAACTTACCATCTCTTCTTGTCCTTTTTCCATCAAGTTAAATGGTACATTTTAGATATACATGATGATCACATTTATCACTGGGAATTTGTACCTGTACATGATATATCTTAGTTCTGATTCTTCCCATCTCTTCTTGCAGCCAAGTTCTGTGTGTTCTATTCAGGAAAGTTCCTGAGGCTTAAAAGCTATGTATCTGAGTCCTAACAATGACAGGACAGACACAACCATGATAATTAAGTGGCAGTCAAACAACCTGAATTACTAGATAATCGTATTTCAGTTACTAACTTATCAGAGTATCACTTGCGCAAACTTAGAAAGAGAAAAAGCATGGAATCAGAAGCTGCCTCCACCCCAAAGCAGAGGCTCTCCAGCTACACACTTCCCTATCGAACACAGTCTCTCCTGCAGGTTACCCTCTTCACCACCTCCAACTGCACACAACTGCACACAGGGTGTATGTTACTCTGTCTGTCTGTGCTCCCACTCCACGAGAACAGCCTCCCCACTGTTGTTTCTGTCCCCAGAGGTTCAGATGATCCCCTGTATACCACCTCAGGCCTGATCTTAGGGAACGGGGGCCGAGGAAACAAATGGCAGGAATATATGCTCTGAAGCCAACATTCTACCTTTTGTTTTTGTTTTTCTGAGATAAAGCCTCAATATGTAGGCCTCTGGCTGTCCTGGACCTGCCATCTTCTTATTTCAGCCTCCCAAGTGCCTGGACGAGAGGCATGCGGCACCATACCCGGCCTTGGATCTCCTATCTCAGTTCTACTTTCATTCATAAAACCCTGATCCTTACAACTTCCCTCCACCTTTAACCTCTCACATTAATTATGTTCACCTCAAGGCCTAAAGGAAGCAAGTCAGCCCTCAGGAAGCACAGTGTGTATGTAACAAAGTACCACACTGAGGCCAAATCTGTCTCTCTGCTGGAAGGATGAAAGCACAAATATCATTGCTTCCCATCCAGCTCTGATCAGCTCTACTTCTGACAAGGGCCACTTACCACAGCAACCCTCTGACCAGCTCCTTAGGGACTCGCCATCCACTCCCTTGGTCCTCCCAAAGCTCCAATTCCCATGCGCCCCACCTTTAGCTTCCTCCTTATTGAGATCCACACACTATCTCTCTCTAATCCTCCAAATAGAGGCCTAAAGTTTGGATGGGCTGATGGCAGTGATCCTAATTCATCAGCCCATTCACTGGGTGTCCTCATGTCAGTGCCCTCCGGTGCTTGCTGGGTTCCTTTCTCCTGATGATTGCTGCCCTTGATGTCACTCCTAGGAGTGTGAAGCTCGGGCCCTTGGCCCTTCTAAGGCTCAGTCTGTGTCTACTATTCTTGCTGCTCTTTGTTCTAGCCCAGCCAATGTCATGGGCATGAAACCAGAGAGCTCCTCTGTTTACAACTTCACAGCCACCAATCCCTCACAAATCACAATACTGTTTTCTTTGATTGTGATCTCCTGCACCTCAGTTCCTCTGCCCCCACTATGCAGTCTGGGATCATAGTCCAGTCAGCATTCACCAGCTCCATGTCCTGGAAGTGCGTCACCATTTTGATCTCACACCCATTTTCTACCCTAGCTCTACCAATTGATTCATGTCAAGGATGGTCCCTGTCCTACTAGCCTCCTACTGAACACAGTGTTTAATAAACCAAACTCAATCTCCTCACTTCCTTCTCATACTCCTCTGACTTCATCACTGGCATATAGGTCTCTGCCTCTCCATGCAAGCCTTCAAGTTTCAGCTTAGGACTCTTCACAAGCTGCATACATTCTGCAAAGCCTCACAGGCCTGCCTCTGAAACCTCGGGCCCTGCATTCCTCAGCTGGAAATTCCTCTCAAAACAAGAAGTTTTCTCATCTTGAGAGTTTCATCCTCATCGCTACATTTATTTACATCTTGTATAAGTCACATCAAATTCTATACAACCTTTCCTCTTCTCTCCCAAAGCCTGAAATTCTCCTGACTTCATAGTTTTGATTAGCACCCCTGGTCAGCTCCTTCATTCCAGACATAAGCCTGGGCATCTCTCTCCCTATTAGCCAGGTTCTATGGGAAAGGCCTTGTGGTGGTGCAGGACCAGGCCAGAGAACAAATTCTAGGCTTACTTGCTATGTGGCTGGCAAGGAAGGATCTCCTGCCTGTGGCTGAGTTTTCCATCTATGAAAGGCGAATTGTGAGTCAGTTCTTGTCCACTGCTCACAACAGCACCTGGTTCATGGTAAGGGACTGACGAGTATACACCACCAGGCCAGCCTCTCCATTCTCGCCCCTTCCTCTTGCTTCCTTCACCCCATTCTCCTCTACCTAAATTGCACATTAGCAACCCAACATCCTCACCATGCCCCCAGGTAAATTAAACCAGGATATGTGGGGTAGCATGCAAGCCTACAGCAAACATTGTGCATCTCAATGCACACTCGGACTGTGAATGTTGCTGTGAGCCACAGCCCTCAACCTGTCCCTAAGGCTGACATTCTTTGACCAAAGCACAGGTGCTAGGGTCCCACTATCACAGATTCCCACCTGACTCCACCGTGGGTTAGGGACTGGTACACTTCAAAGTCCTGCTGTGTATCCAGACAGCCAAGTTCAAGACCATTGATTCCCTCTTCAGCCCGCTTCCTCTTATTCATGCTACTGACCTTCAAGGTGCTCAGTCCTGTCATTCCCCCATGCAAATATTCCCACTTCCTACTGAATTAATTATAAACTACTCAGTCAGGAGTAAGGGACTCTCAGTCAGCTTTTTTTTTTTTTTTTTTTTTTTTGAGGTAGGTGGTAATGGGGACTGAACCTAGGGCTTGGCATTGAGCTACAACCTCAGGTCCTTCTTTATTTTTAATTTTCAGGTGAAGTCTTGCTAAGTGGCCAAGTTGTCATCAGCGTTTGAACTTTCAAACTTTCTGCCTCACTCTTCCAGTGGGCTGGGCTTACAGGTGTGCACCACTACACACAGCTCAAATCAGCTGTCTTATACACTCCCCAGCCCACTGCCAACTGTGTCTACTCTACCTGAGGAACTCCTGCCACCATCAAATTCTTCCAGACTACTGCCAGCTACACAGGGCCCTTCTCATTTATAGGGAGAAAGGAGCGACCACCTGCTTATCCTGAGACCAGGCACCCTGTCAGGAGCAGAAAGGGCACACATACAAAGTTTGAACTGTGTGGTGCTATCTCCTCTCAGTTGTCCTTCATGACAACAGCCAGCTCAAGGGCCCACAGCAAAAACCAGCCAAGGCTACGCAGTGGAGGCCAAGTTGCCTGCCAGGCTGGTAAGCAATGACAAGGTCAGTGGTGACTCTTTAGGGACCTTTGCAGTGAGATACCACATGTAGTTTTTCTGAAGTCAATGACAATTCCCTTCCTTTTGTATAAGGGCACCAATATTGTTTTTAAAACCTTGTTTCTAACAAAACTAAGCTAAAATAATTTTTTTAAAAGTCACCTGAGGGCCAGGGATTTAGCTCAGTGGTTCTGGTGTCTGCCTGGCAAGTGCAAGGTCCCAAGTTTGATTCCTGGTAACCACATACCACAATGCCAGGTGTGGTGACTCACACCTGTAAGCCTAGCACTCGGGAGGCAGAGGCAGGAGGACTGCTGAGTTTGAGGCTGGCCTGGGCTACATAGTGAGTTCAGGATCAGCCTGAACTACAAAGTGAGACCCTGTCTCAAAAAAAAAAAGTCACCTGAATTACAGAACAAACTAACAACAATGGGTACAGAAGATCCATTTAGAAGAAAAATTATGACAGTGAACAATGGATAAAGGGGTGTTGAGACCCAGAAGAGAATAAGTGAACAGACTCAATGTGAAGTGAAAGACTGCTCTCCATGTTTGGCTTTTCAACTTCAAGCATCCCCTACCCACTGAAATGATGCCCAGGAGCAGAGGTGAGGCCCTCTCTAACACACTTTCTAACTCCAAACACTTGGGTGCCTTGGTCAAAGTCCTGTCCAGGGAGAGGAATGTGTCCTGGCACTTACTGACTTCTTGTAATATGGGAGCAGGTGGATTGCACACCCCACAGTGGAGCCTAAAAGTAAGATGAATGCAAGTGGATCCTCAGGATATCTGACAGAGACTTTAAAGAGGAAGTGAAGGAGAAGAAAGGTAAGATGGAGAAGAGGAGGAGATGAGGGGGAGAGAGAGAAAGTGTGAGCTATGAAATCAAGAGTTCTACAGGGAAGGCCAGAGATTTAGCTCAGTAGTTCTGGTGCCTTCCTTGCTAGCACAAGGGCCCAGGTTCAATCCCTGGTAACTACATACAACAGTGCTGGGCACTTGTAATCCCAGCACTCAGGAGACAGAGGCAGGAGGATTGCTGTGAGTTCAAGGCTGAGCTCAGGGCCAGTCTGAACTACAAAAGGAGAGACCCTGTCACCAAAAAAAAAAAAAAAAAAAGTTTTACAGGAGAGCCAAGCTCCCAGGGACAGACTGCTCTGGGGTCACAAACTTGCAAAATGACTCCGAACCTATAAGGAAATTGGGCTATCTCAAAGCAGGTGGATTTGAAAACAATCAGTTTTGTTATTGCTAAAGACTTGGAGAATTTCACTTCCATAAAGTGAAATGGGCTGAGTGGGATTCCAAAAATTCAGAGTCCACTCTAGTCTTTCAGCTGCACCAGGAACCTGAGCAGAAAGGTGACGAACTCCAGAGTCTTCACTGTGCTGCAGGGAGCACAAGGACAGTACTACAGGCTAGCAGCTGGTGCTTCTACAGGCAAAGCTCCCTCATTTTTTAGATTGTGATATGGATTTTGGACCCAGTAAACTTGCTTGGGCTGCCCAAATTTATGCTAAGAAAACTTTGTTAAATTCATTATCTAAAGTCCCCCCTTTAGAAAATGAAGAGGTTAGCTTGCTGAGCTGTCACCCTAATTAGTTACATCAGAAAGAGAAAATGACTCATATTTAGGTTGCATGTGCCTTTGTGAGAGCAGCTTATTAGCAAATGTGCAAAATTCCACAGGTTCAATGTTAAAAATCTATCTTCTCAAAGACTCATCTGTGGAGTAAGGACAAAGAACCGAAGTGACCTGGAGGACAGCCACTGCCCTCAGGCTACCCTCCTCCCATTCTGCCACAGCTCACTATATACCACAACCAGGGTCTCTAGCCAGCAGCATTTTTGGGAAAGATTAGAGATGGGCTCAAAGGGAATATCAAGAACTTTTAGTATATAATATATGGACACTTTGTATGTAGTACATACACATTTCCACATTTCTTAGCCAGAACAACTTCATTAGCTTAAAATAAAAATATTTGCCCAATTTTTTAACCCAGGAAATAAAGAGGATGATTTGTCGCATCAAATCCAGACTTCCTGTCAAACATACCTGGCCAGCAAGTGGAAAATTACTCCTCTTCCTCCCTCTTATTTCTCTTACCATCTTTCAGAGTGGAAAAACTAAGACTCAAGTGAGGCAGGATGATCGCTGCAAGTTCGAGGCCAGCGTGAACTACACAGTGAGCCCTGTCTTAAAAATCAAAACCAAACAAAATCAAACAACAACAAAAACCCTAAGATCAAGAAGAGAGGAGGACTCTACTTCTTTGGTCCGACTGACACCCTGGCCTTTCCCCTTCCTACAAATCACTAAGCCTCTTCACAACCATCCTCTCACCTTCCTCCAGTTCTAAGGTGCACTGGATCTAAGTCAGGGATGGCAAATCTACAGCACACAAATCACAGCTGGCTGCTGTTATCACTAAAAAAGCTCTAAAAGGTTCCTTATCACTAAGGAGTGGATGCCTACCCAGACAGCACAGCCTGGCAGCCCTGGGCATTCTATTTCTAGAACAGCAACCCTGCTGGTATTCTTGGGAGCATGATTCCTAAATGCATAATAAAATTATCCAGGATATTAAGAGGATGCACATTTTAAAAAACTGATACACCCTCACTTTTAAATTAACTATGGCATCAATAGGTTTTTTAGCCCTTAGGCAGGACCATATAACTCCAGTCACCTCACCCTATTCTCCTACATTTTGGGCAGATGGTTGTCCTGCAACTTTCCCCACTCTATTCTTTATTAAAGTTTTTGTACATTCATCTGACAGTCTCACCTTTCACTGCTATGGTTACCTACATGCAGTCAGCCTCTGCCAGGGAAGAACACTCCAACAGGCATTGATAAGAGGAACACACCAGCAAATCTAAGAAACTAGCAGGGCAGAAGTCTATCACCTCATTCACCAGTCCACACTGCAGTCCAAGACAGTGCACAACCTAAGAAGCACAGCATGCAGACTCTGTGCTGTGGCACATGTGCTGGCTGTGCATATCACCTGGACTGGCTCCCAGGTGTCTGCCTGCTTGCCCTCAGACTCCCAGCAAGGCAACCACATACAGACCCTAAGGAGGAGGCAGAAGAGTCCTTCTGTTAGACCTGGAAAACAAAGGCATACATCAGAAAAGGTTAGATGTTCCTTCCAAAGGAAGCTGCTTCCCTGGGGAATAGGGACATGTTGAATTAATCCTGCTGGTGCTGGGGGCTACACCAGCCCCCAGTGCTGGAAGGAGATACTTCCTGAATGAGAGCAGCTCAGGGGCTCAGTCACACAGTCCTCCCCAAGAGAATGATTCCAGGCCTCAGAATCCTCCACATGTAAGCCCAGAAAAACTGCTGGAAGGTGCTCCAGAAGGAGGAGGCAGAGCAGCCTCCAGACAATGTCATAGATTCTGTAATAGCAACAAGGCTCTAGGTTCAGAGCAGATGCAAGACTAGCCCGAAATCCTAGGGCCTGTGTAACCTTATGTCCCTCCCCCCTCGTTCTCCCTATGCTGGGGCATTTCTGCTATGCTTTGGAGACACCACCAGACATATAATCATCTCAGGCCTCCATACCTGCTGCTTCCTTGGTCTACATTCCTCTTGATCCTCTTGATCTACATATTTGCAAGGCTAGCTCTCTGTTTCTAGGTCTCTCACAAAAGTGACATTTTGGGGCTCTGCCTGCCATCCCACAGCTCACACTGCTTTCCTTTGTTCTCTATACTTGGCTAGTCCGCTGTGTGTCACTAGGAGTCTCATCTACCTCCTCAGCACCAGTGTGACTTTGCTCACCGGTGTTGAGTCCCCAGCACTTGAAGGAATCTTTGTAGAGTGAACTAAAGAGTTTTTCCCCCTCTCCAATACTAGGGATCAAACTCAGGCCCTTGTGCTTGCAAAATAGGCACGGTACCATCTGAGCTAAATACCCAGCTAAAAGAATGTCAACCACCGACCTACACTAGGACTGAGGAGCACCCTACAAACATGCAAGAGTCAGTGTCCCTCGTGTCCACATGAGGCCATCAGTCATGGTGACCTGGTAGCCACTGTCTGCTAAACCAACTCCAAACACAAGACAAGCAGAGCAGAGATAGGCCCTGGTCTCCACCTGAGCTGAGGTTTTTCTTGCTTCTAATAGCTCAGTACTTTGTTCTATAAATTTGAATTCACCCACATAAAGGTATTTTCCAAATTTCTTAAAGCTAATACTAAAACATTGGGCCCCAGTGTCACATAGCAGCATACAAAGTTTTATGGGAAGAAGGAAAACAATATGCTATGGTGGAGGGCAAATTGGCACCCTAGTGAAGGCAGCAATTGAGGGCAACCAAGGCCACTGCTGCTCTATCTGAGGGAGGTTTTAGACTTTTTACAGTAGCATAGGAGAGACGGGACACAGCCTTCCATAAATTACTGCTCCTTCTGGGAGGGGGACCTGTTTTACCTCTTCCTCCCCTCTAAGTTTCTAATTTTTACCTTTTGGTCCTTTCTTCTGAACTCTGAATTCCAGTTACCAGTCTAACATGCCTTGTCTGTGAAAACTAAGGCTCTGATGTCACTAAACATAGGGTGCTATAAGCACACACACTAAAACTGACTCCAATTCTGTTGCTAAGAAACTCAAGAAGGAAAGGGTTTTCCATCCTCTTCATTTATAAATACCCACTCTATCTACAGGAGAACAAATGGAATCTCTCAAATCCCTTGTATCTTGTTCGCATTTTTTAAACCAACAGAGCAAGATGACTGAGTGGCGGAAAGTGTATGCAATCTCAGTTTTTCATACGCTCTTGAAAATGAGATGGAAAATAAGAATCCACTGGCCTAGTATTGATGAGATTTTCAAGCTCAGAAACTCCCCCAATAGTAACCCACCCAGTCAAAAATGAAGAACACTCCACAAAAAGTAATCTTTGATTTAAAAAGATCATCCCAAGCAGCAAGGAATAACACCGGGTATGCCTACATTCAGTGTGGGGCTACTTCCTAGGCCTCTTATCTGTACCTGTAAGCACAGAACTGCAAAATGCATCACTGGCTTTTAAAAAATTACCCAAAACTAGGACTAGGGGATAATGACTTTTTTTTTTTTTCTTTTAGGTTTTTTGAGACAGGGTCTCGCTTTTGTGGTTTAGGCTGGCCCTGAGCTCAGCCTCAAACTCACATCACAATCCTCCTGCCTCTGCCTCCCGAGTGCTGGGATTACAGGCGTGAGCCACCACGCCTGGCACTGTGATATGTGGTACTGGTTGCTGCTGGGTGTGGGTCTCCACACCCAGTATTGTTATGTGGTTACCGGGGATCAAACCCGAGCCCTTGCGCTTGCAAGACAGGCGCCGGAACCACTGAGCTAACTCCCCGGCCCTAATGACTTTTTAAAACATCACTGCTTAAAGAAAAAGAAAGAATAATACTGTTTAAAAAGAAAGAGAAAGTAAGCCTATAGATTTCCTTGACCACATGGATGAAGGGCAGGCCTAGAGAGTAATAAAGCCATGCACATGAAAGGCATGGTCACTGCTAAATTTGCAGATTTACCCCACAGGTAATGTACACTGCCATGAAATACTGAAATACATTTTAAAATATCTCTCTTTTCCAGTGCTTCTCCTATCTCATTTACTCAAGGATTTTTTAAAATACATTTGTTTTAAAGCTTGTTGAACAGTAGGTCTTCCTGTAAACTAACTGACAGAACTGACTGCCTTCCACCAACTTTTCTGTACTTGTCATTGATTTTTAATTCACTGTCTCATTCCTGAAAGGATCTGACTATATACTTTGCTTTACGCACACCACTGACCTCTTTGAACATGGGTTTGGTTGAAAGGCTGATAGTTGTTAATCACAGGGAAAACAGTCTACTTTTATTGACACTTGAATTAACAGGTAAATCTCACCTGAATCTACATTTTTCTTTTTTAATATTAAAGGCTGATTTTTACCCTGGGTCAAGAGAAATGAGTAATATACATATTACATATGTGAAAATAACAGGTCAACACTTACACTTTTCTTCACATTGCTATTTTCATGCCTAAGAATTTGTTTCTTTACTAGAAACAACTTAAATTTATCATACAACTGGACAAAGAATAATAGAAAAATGATTCATTCTAAAATTTATCTAAACACATATTATGTGATATATCATATCTGTGTCAGATTGATAGCAAAGTTTCCATGTGAAGTGTAAAATTTTTCTGGTTGAAATTTCTTTAGAAAACAATAATTTCAATGTTAATATTCACTTTACATGTATGCAAATCCACACAGTAGGACATTTACAATGGTATAAAACCATCTACAAAAGTAAGGTGTCCTAGTGGGGATGTTTTTAATTTCTTGTAATGTTTTTATAACAATATTCTAATGGTAAGAAAAATATGCATATAATTTTAAGGGGAAAAATGAATTAATTTTAAGATTACCTACAAGATCCCCTTATTATCAACAGTTTTTCATATATGTATACACACACACGTACACATATATGTATATAATATATACACATACCTAATATGGTCGACAGCTCAGGAAATTTTCCCATCTTTAAAGCACATTATCATACAACCATCCCTTCTCCTATACTGTGGATGTAAACTCTGAAAACAAACCCCAGGAAAACAGGCATCTGAAGCCTCCCTTCCCTTTTGTCATTATTCCCCTTCCCTGTTTGCACCTCCACACCTCCTGCTGCTCTAGGACCTTCACTTTGATTCTGCTGTGAATTCCATCTTCTTCAGCTACCACACATGCAGTAAATAAAATTCATTGTATTTTTGCCCAACTAAGCAGCTCTGAGCTCTGGCCCTTCCAGATGCCTGGCTAGAAGGACTGCACAGTGAACACAATGCTTTCTCTAACAGCATTCCAAAAAGGGCACAACAAAGGCATCAGAAGATGTGGCTGGGGACAGACACCATGCAAATGGCTGTGTGTATTCTGTGTAAGTAATTCCTCAACCAGCTGTACGGGTTCACTGGATTACAAATATTCAGAAAATTAGTTTGTCATTCATGTCAATTCTGATAGAAGGATTTTCATTTATATTTATGATAAACTGAGCTTTAAACTAGGAAGATTTCAATGTTTTAAAATTTATGAACTTGTAAATAAGTCCATGTACACTGCCAATTACAGTTTATCACCATCATGAATTAACTATCTTTGGATGAAAATTTCACGCTTATTATTTGTATCTAGTCTGTTCACTTCAATGTATTATGCCAAAATTGGTATAAAATATTTAATGGATAGCATATTTCAAGATAAAACCTACAGTTGCCCAAGAGGAATGGAGATACTTTGCTGTAATATGTAAGCAACAAAACCTTCACCTTGTGCAACACCTGAACTTTTGTGAAAGCTTATTTCATGAACATAATTTCAAAAACCAAACATGGCCGGGCCGGGGAGTTAGCTCATTGGTTCCGGCGCCTGTCTCGCAAGCGCAAGGACCCGGGTTCGATTCCCGGTAACCACATAACAATACTGGGTGTGGAGACCCACACTCAGCAGCAACCAGTACCACATACCACAGTGCCGGGCGTGGTGGCTCACGCCTGTAATCCCAGCACTCGGGAGGCAGAGGCAGGAGGATTGTGATGTGAGTTTGAGGCTGAGCTCAGGGCCAGCCTGAACCACAAAGCAAGACCCTGTCTCCAAAAACCTAAAAAAAAAAAACCAAACATGGCCACCTGATAGGAAGCAAAAGGTGAAAAATGCACAGCTCAGTGGAGCACC